>JAHKKF010500473.1:0-18805 GCA_019740295.1 Labeo calbasu
ACCTCCTCCTCCCCGGCCACTACATCTGCTTCCGCCACCTCCTCCGCTTCCTCCCGGCCCTTCACTGTGCACTATCCCCCGCATCTGCCGCCTCCACACCCGCCCGGCAGCGCAGGTTCAGGTGGGCCTGGGGCGTCCTGGAGGACTCTGGGTATGCAGGTGTCCTACACAGCCTCGCAGATCCCTGGCAATCGCCCCAGATAGGACACATCCGGGCGTAGGAGGGTGGGGGAGGGGGGTTGGCTTTTGACGTGACAATAAACTGTTATTAGACGGATACAGGGAAGCAAATGTTATGAGTCCCAACAAGGTATGTGGTGTTGACATGGAAATGGGCGACGCGCTTTGCTGCTTTTTTTTTTTTTTTTTTGCATAGCTGCATTTCCTGCGAGTTGTTTTGGTTTCAGAAACCAGCTGTTAGACTATTTATGTCTGAATTGCCGTTTTGTTTGCGTCTTTTGAAAATATCATTACATGTTCAGGGCTCAACAATGAGGAGCGAATCTGGGTGATTTCTACTTTTACTAGCCCACAAAATTATATTTTATTTTACGTAGTAGAAAAACACAACGCATATTAGTAATGTATTTTTGTAAGTGTTTGAAAATGTATTTATTTTTCTCATAAATTTTTTTCCCCTGTCGAAAAAGGAAATTTAAAATGGCTAATTTGGATATTTTACTATGTTTTAAATTAAATAGTAGAATGTTATAGTAATTTTATAATGTAACTACCTTTCATAAACATTTTTTGCTGGATGATTGCGATGGTTTAGTGTGATTAGAATATTGTAGTAAATAAAAAGTAGATAGAAAATTGTAGTAATTAATTTACCTTTTTATTTAATTATTTGAGTCATATTTTTATATGATATGAGTCAGTCAATTTACTACTGAAATTTATTTTACTGTAGTTATAAAATATGAACCAATAATAATTAAATAAAATTTTTATTTTATTCATATTATAAATAGTGTAATATATAAATTAATCATCAAACAACCTAAGCATTTAATTTGTCATATTTTGATATATTAAGAAATCTATTTCATCATTGTTTTATTAATTGATTTATGTGTGAATCATTTTAATAATTTACCTTGTTTAATTAATTTATTGATTCATATTTTATTTTATAGTATTACTCAATTATGAATTAAATACAACCCTAAGAAAGGGTTTACTAATTTTACTAATTAGTAAATTACTAATTTTTTTTCTGACTTTTTTCTCAGAATTGATAAAACTTGCAAATATGAGTTTGTCTCGCAATTCTAACGTTTTTTTTTCCCACAATTCTGACTTTTTTCTCATAATTGTGATATAAACTCTCAATTGCAAAATTAAAGCCAGAATAGTTTCCCAGAATTGAGTTTGTATCTGTCATACTGACTTTTTTCTCACAATTGCGAGATGAAAACTCGCAATTCTGCCTTTTTTCCTTGCAGTTCTACTGTTTTCTGTTGTACTTATAAAATACGAACCAATTAATAGTTAACTTAAATATTTTTATTCATATTATAAATAGTGTAAAATATAAATCAATTACTAATCAAACAACTTAAACATTCATATTTTTATATTTGTTAATATACATAAAGAAGTCATATTTTGCACAGTAAGCCATTAAAATAATCCAGCAAAAATGATTATAAAATTGTTTCATATATTATTTTTGTTATATGTAATAATATTATTACTTGTATAAAAAATAATATAAAATACCTACAATTTTTAGCCCATTGTAAATGATGTTTACAAGCAAGTCCCTCTTGTGGAAGTTTTAAACATCGCAGTCCAGTCAAGTTTGCCAGGCATGAAAAATTGTTGAGCCCTGATGTTATATCAGATGAAATATCTGTCCACACTTTGTGTAATTCCTGGATTTTACCCCCGACTGGTTACAGGTAACTGAAGAAATCTACCTCAACCCAACATAACCTATGCAATGGACAGGTGTGGACCAATGGGCTCGACTCGCTCACCGGTGCTCAAACATTTGCTAAAGCCGCCACTGTAAAACTGGCATGGGTATCAGAACTTATCACAGGTGCAGCTTAACACAAACACACACATATACACACAAACACACAGCCCTTAAATCATATTCAGATTGACACAGTATGCAGCTTCCTTGTTTTTCAGAGTGTGTTATGGTGGCACCATGTTAGGCTTATGCTAACAGCCGTTTATAAATAATTGTGAGTTTAACATGGCCTTACTGACAGATGGCATACTAAATTTGCAGCCATCTTCCGGTGGATTCACAATCAGTGACACAGGAAGTGTTCTCAATGTCAGGAATATCATTTCAGTCAGTCTGTACACAAAAAATGACTTGTGAATCTCTGTAACCATGCTGCTGTTATCAGTGGAAAGAAATGTGGCTTTTTGTGATTGACAACTCCTATTCGGATGGACTCCATGAAGCCCCTGGAGCCTGATACAATTCCCATGCTGGGACGTCACTGTTACAGCGTGAGCTTGTGCTGTGAAGTCACTATTTTGGTGAGATTTATGTGGCTTTGGCTTGAGCTTTTAAAAACTTCACATTAATTATTTGCCTCATAAGGTGAAATATGGAGGAAGCCACGAGCTCCAGCTGTATAAGGGCGAGTCTCCAAGTGATATTTTACCCCAAAAATAAGATGATTTGAAATTATATATTCCGTAATATTAAAACCATCAAGATTTTTGTAATTGTGAAATTTTTCATGACTATAAGCACATTTCCCTAAAATTCTCATTACAATAATGCAAAAAAAGCATTAATACAACTTTTGCAATTGTACATAAAAAAACTTTTTGTTAAATTGCGGTACAGTTTCACGTTGCAGAGTATATTGCTGTACATCTACACATTTTTTTCTTGCATTACAGTATTGTATAGAAGCCCGTTTCTGCCACTGAGGAAAAAAAAAAAAAAAAAGGTGGTTGCAACTTTTTATCTTGCAATTCTGACCTTTTTCCTCACAATTGCGAGTTTGTATCTCACAATCCTGACTTTTTCCACAAACAAGTTTGTATTTCAGAATTCTGACTTTTTTTCACAATTCTGAACTTTTTTTAATTGCGTGATATAACTCACAAATGTGAGAAATAAAGTCAGAATTGCAAGAGAAAAACTAGCAATTTTGACCTTTTTTCTTGCAGTTTCGAGTGTATGTCTTGCAGTTGTGACTTTCTGGGATTTGTTAGTTTACAAAGTCACATTTGTGAAAAAAGTCAGAACCTTCTGACCTTTTTCCTTTTCGCAAAATTCCTGCGTGATATAAACTTTCAAATGCGAGAAAGTCAGAATTGCGAGGTGAAAATGAGCAGATTTGACCTTTTTTTTGCGCAGTTGCAAGTTTATATCTCGCAATTCTGACTTTATTCCTAAATATTGCGAGATGTAAAATCAAAAAGAAATGTCTAAATTGTGAGAGATTTGAGAGAAAAAGTCAGAATTGCAAGATAACTCACATTTGTGAAAAAAAAAATTAGAATTGCAAGTTTTTTTGACCAGTGCAAGTTTGTGAGTATCTCGCAATTCTGACCTTTTTTCTCGCAATCCAGACTTTTTTCTCAGAATTGCGTGATATCAGAATTATGAGATAAAAAAATAAGCTATTCTGACCTTTTTCACAAATGCAAGTTTGTGTTTTGCAATTCTGAGGAAAGGTCTGAATTGCAAGATATAAACTCACAATTGGAAGAAACAGTCAGAATTTCAAGATACAAACAAAAAAAAGTAAGACTTTTCCAAAAATGCAAATTTATATCTCACAATTCAGACTTTTTTTACCCACAATTCTGAGAAATTCTGATATAAACTCGCAATTCTGAGGAAAAAAGTCGCAATTACCTTCTTTTTTTTATAATTATTATTATTATTATTATTATTTATTCAGTGGTGGAAACAGGCTTCCATAGTTTTGGGTGTTGAAGATTGTCATGAAAATCAAGTCACTACAAAAAAATAAATAATAATAATAATAATAATACATTTTCATTAAAATGAAGTTTTACGTTCTTTTTTTTTTGGGTTGAAATATGACCTGGGCTTCATGAGATAATAAAATAATTTAATTTTTATTTTTACACTGGATAATTTACCTGTGGAGCTGTTAATGACAAACGTATTATAACAGCATGTCATTTTTAAACTTTAAGCTTTTATTAATCAAAGGGAAAAATATTAATTTTACATGCATGTAAAATAAATCAATTTTAGAAAAAAAAAAATGAAACGAACACAAATGCACCTTCCAGGAATACACGATTGAAACACAATCTGCAGGGAGAGAAGCAGTTAGAGCCACAGAATGAGCGAAAAGCCTGTAAGGAGTTTTAATCAGGTTGGTTACTTTAACTACCAGATCTTATTGAATCACTACGTTTACCGTTTGGTTTAAGGCCCTGTTTTAATACTCAAGCTTCCATGCTCCTAACAGTTACTGCTGAACCTTTAATACGATGCACATATTTCGTTCAACCGGGACACGGTGTCTTACACGGTACAGGCTTATTCAGGTGAATCTGGTGCTGAACCATATTCCTCGCAGATTTCATAGGTGTTCTCCTTCGGATGACCGCATCCGATGTTGTCGTGGTGCTCTTCGCAACCTGGAAAAACCAGCACACGCTTGTACATAAAAACACACTGATTGAAAGATGTACACACACTGGGAAAATGCAAGATCACAAAACGACAAAAAACTACTGGGCAACTTCAACTCATCCTTTTTGTTTCTTATTCCTTTGTGTATGTTTTTTTTCTGTACTGTGAATGGTAGTCTCTCTCGGACTGTATAATTGTGTATATAATTTGGGTTATTTATCGTTTTAATTTTCTGTCTTTTTGTTATTTCTTTTGGTTTGTGATTGCTCTTATTTTGTATTGGAGCAGAGCACAACATGTGCAACATGTATGTACTTGACTCGCAGTCTAAAACAAAATGGTGCTACAATCTGTACAACTTTAGACTGTGCTTATTTATATTAAGATCATCAACAACAACAACAAAAAAAGAAATGAATAAAGATTTTTGGTGCTTCTTTTACACAGGGATGTTTTCAAGCCTCGCGGCATTTATTTTTCCAATATTTATAATGTATTATTTGGCGCCCAGCATGAAGCAGCCCCTGCTTGTTTGGATCAGTGCCGTTTTTATATAGAAGAAACACCTTTTGGTCTTAATCGAGCTTGAAGAAGCATGAAAGTACATTGCAGAACTTTATAGGACGTTTGTTTTGGGTTTTTTTTGTTTGTTTTGTTTTGTTTAAGTATTTACTAAATGGTGCTCCGAAATCGACCTGTAAGACAGGTAGTGAATGCTTTGAATCATACATGTGGCACACTGTTGAAACTAGTGCCATGGCGTTTTCGTTTCGTAACATTTTTGATTTCTCATAAGGAGAACGTGTGCTAAGCCTGTTTGCCTACCGACTTGGGCCCGTACGCCTCGGTGCTGTTTCTTAAGATCGTTGTTTTCTTCGCAAATGTAACGTGAACAGCTTCATCGTACACGAACTGGTGCTGCGGTTCACACGGATGTCGACCAGTGTCAGCCAATCCACTATCAAATCCTGTCCTAGAGTGCGTCGTGTAACTTAGAGTTTGAGCCTATTGCATATCGTGGTGATGTGAAGTTGTTCTGATGTGACCGGTCGTAGATATGGCTAGTGTTTTCACAGTTGGCTAGTACTAGTGGTTGACCGATATGGCTTTCCCAATGACTTATGGAATAATCAATAGCTTGAATAGAGAATAGGCTAATGTAATGACGTGTATGAAATATTTGGACAACTACATTGGTAGTTGACCAAAAAAATGCAGTTCGTTCTTTATTTATTCACCCAAATCTGTTTGACTGTGGAAAACCATTTTTGTCCACAATGGAAGTCAGTGGGGTCCAAAATTTGGACGCCATTTACTTTCGTTGTATGGACGAAATTTTTGTCCACAGTGGAAGTCAATGGGGTCCAAAATTTGGACGGCATTTACTTTCATCGAACGGACGAAATTTGGTAGATTCCCCGTTGCACGATAATATCGGTCTGTCACTAACTGGTACATCGTCGTCAAAATTGTCATTGGTGTGCAACATCGCCAACTTGAAGACAAAGCAGGAGTGGACTTCCTCGTCGTTTTGCGTCCTTACTTCCTTTTATTGTGTTTTGTTGCTCAAGGAAAACTCAACCTCGTCTAAGCTTTAGTCAGAATGCTGTTTAATAGACTATGGTGTATAATAATAATAAAAAAGAAACATTGTGTAAATGGTCTTTCTGTCCAATTAACACAAGGACATTTTGATGAAATAGGATATTGACCAGTACATTGTTACCAGCACTGAGGGTTATTATTTTTATTTTTTTTATTGGTAGTAATTAATAGTCATTGTTAATGTTACCTGTTTTAATGGCCGATTTGTGTTTTGATATCCTTGCGACTGTTTATCAATGATGGGTTTATTATGATTTCGTAATCCTGACCATTTGGATACTCTTTCGAACAGTAAGGTGCTCTCCTACACTTTAAACGAGGAAAATGCAGCTATGAAATTCATGCGCCTCTCGCATCACGAGGGGTAAACATTTAATAAACGTCAATGCCATCTTTGCTTGTTTTATTTCATTGTGACGTCTCATTTGAACTCTTTTGTCCATCGACGCTGTTTCCTGTTGGGGTGGAAGTTAAGCTCTTCTTGAAATTGATGTTAAGCTATTTAAAAGATAAATCGATCTTCATTCTTGATGTTGCGTTTTTCTCAGGTACATGTATGAGGTTGTGCATTGCAAAGGCAACTCGAATCCTTTCGCATGTTATAAATAGATTAAAGAATATGTTCTGAATCTGTAAATTTAGATATGTCTATATATGTAAATTCATATAGGCTTTGTCTAGTGTCTCAGGAACATCAGTTCTGGCTTTGTTAATAGTTAAAGGGAATGTTGAAAATATTGGCTGTCTTCCTAGCTGACAGATATAAATGAGAATGAGATTGCTTTACTGCGCATTATTTGCCTGTGATAGAAATTTCCACTGAACGACATGCTATTTTGTAGTCACAAACTTAGTTTGTCTATTGTATTGTGTCCCTTTTAAGTTATTAGAATGAATTTGTAATATACGCATTCCTATTTTCGATGAACCACATCATGTTTTTTCATGGTTCAGCAGAAATATCACAGGATAATTGTGCAACAACAGCAAACTCTAAAGAGTTGTCAGATTTGTGTCTTTGTTTGGTGCTTTTAACTTAAAAACTTATATTGACAGCCTAATTCAATTGATAAGTTTTTAAATCTCAGCTTTTTGTTAACAAAGTTAATAAAGTGTTTCTAATGAAAGCTCAGTTTGATCTCTTTTTATTGCTTTATAAGCATAATGTACAAAGATTAATGTCCACCTGAAAAACGGTAACAACAATCAGAGGCAATGGAGGTGATCTTTTGTGAAGGTCATTACATATTTATTAACATCCTTTTAACTGGATTCTGTGGCCGCATGTTCCCTGGGGACTGTTCATAAATGACGATAACACTTGCCAAATATTATTTGAAAAGAATGTAATGCTACTGATGTACAATGAAGATCATTTGAAATCCCTTTGGACAACATTGCAAAAAAGTTACATTGTGCTCTTCTGTGTGCTTGCCAAACAGGCCTAAAATAGACTCATCTGTTTTGAGAAATGCTTATCGTTGGGATACAATCTGGGTATATAAGAGAGCACTTGCGGTTTGATGTACCACTATATACTAACTGCATAAATAAGTTTTCCATTGATGTATGGTTTGTTAGGATAGGACAATATTTGGCAGAGATACAACTATTTAAAAATCTGGAATCTGAGGTTGCAAAAAATGAAAATATTGAGAAAATCACCTTTAAAGTTGTCCAAATGAAGTTCTTAGCAATGCATATTACTAATTAAAAATTAAGTTTTGATATATTTACAGTAGAAAATTTACAAAGTGTCTTCATGGAACATGATCTTTACTTAATATCCTAATGATTTTGACATTAAAGAAAAATCGATAATTTCAACCCATGGCTATTTTGTAAAAATGCATCACATTATACTACACATTGTAAAACTAGAGCTTTTAAGCATTCAAGAAATACCCCTTTCATCAAGAATTCCTGATATGGTAAACAATCTAGCATTTTGTCCTCTGTGATTTGTTCCTGTTCTCAGCCGTTCTGTTGGCTAAAAGATACCTGCCTTATCTTTTGGGACTGGTCAAACATCTAGCACACCAGAGGGACCTTGAAAGTCTGAAAAACATGTGCAGCTGTGTGTCTTCCAGAGATCAGGGCTCGGGGTAATGAAAGGATAATTGTTGCTGTTCCTTTGACAGTCAGCAATTCACCCAAATCAACCTTTAGCCATTTCAATTTAAGGGCCTTTGTTATAAAAGGTAGGTAGAGCTGGGAAATGGTGTAGGCTCATTCAAATCGTGCCCAGAGAGACCCTGCAAGCAGTAAGAGAACGAAAAGTTGCAGGAGTCGTGGCACCGTCATGTCTAAATGGTAACCCATGTTTTGCAACTTCGAAGAGCCACTGTGATTCTCTCGGGAGTTTTTCAGTACAAGGTTTGCCATGTAGACGCAACGGTGCCCCTGTTTATTGTTTATGAATAAGGTCTTTGCAAGGTTTGAACCTACACCGAGATATGCCCTATTACCATGATTAATCAAGTTGAGAACAAAATAGTTTACAGAACAACTGACAATGGGGGTAACAAAAATGTACCCCAAAAGTTGAGGACACTCTCAAGTCTAACTGCAATCCTTTGGGAGTGAAATAACGAAATGGTGTACACATTTAAAAATAGAACTTTGTTGCAATTTGCCAGCAAGGAGGATCAAACTGTTATCCACTACTACAGTTGCGTTGTTTGGGGTCTACAAAGTATTCCATTGTCTGGATGAGTTCCTCCTCACCTTATCAAGGCTCAAATCCCTCGAAATTCACACGTCCACCGCATGCCTCGAATACCCACTGATACTCCAAGGACGAGCATTTTTGGCAGGCTGGCTCCAGTCAGGAGAGAAAGGGGTGTATATAAAACATCCCTGCTGCTGACCCACCCCAAAACAAGTGCTGGATTTCTCTGTGATTGAGTCAGAGAAGATGCTTTTCCACGCAAGATTTTGGCTGATGCTGTTGTTGACTCTGGCGACTGGGTCATATGGTGTCAGCGAAGGACACAAGGAGCAGGATAACAGCCGGAAGGTCACCCCAATATCAGGTCAGTCTCTTCCATTTGTTTCGCATCTGTGTTCAGGGATACGTTGATCTAATACAACCGTTTCGAATTTTTCACATCTCACAGATCAATGAATCTGCTAAAGCATTCGCTTGTAACTTTCGGTGTGATTATGATAGTAGTTTGATGTTTTCTTTTCGGACATAGTTCCCTGAAGTGGTTGCAGGGGTGTAGGAACTATTTGACAAGTTTTGGGAACGCGTTCGCATGGGTGTCCAATCCAGCCCCTAGAGGGCTACTTCTCTGCAGAGTTTAGATCAGGGTTTTTCACATCTTGCCCTGGAGGGCCAATGCGCTGCAGAGCTTAGCTCCAACCCTGATCAAACTCACCTACCTTTGATTTTCTACTGATCCTAAAGACATTGATTAGCATGCTCAGGCGTGTTTGATTAGGGTTACAGCTAAGCTGCAGGAGAGTGGATCTCGTGGGCTAGATTTGAAGATCCCAGGTTTAGATCGGGATCACCAATCTTGGTTCTGGTTAGGTCCAACTTACCTCAACACACCTGTCTGGAAGTTTCAAGTATACCTAGTAAGACCTTAATTAGCTGGTCCATGTGTGTTGGATTAGAGTTGGAGCTGAACTCTGCAGGACAGTGGCAATCCAGGACCAAGTTTGAGCACCCCTGGTTTAGATCTTTAAATTTTCTTTTAACGATCCTGACCTTGATTAGCTGATTCAGGTGTGTTTAATTAGGGTTAGAGCTAATCTCTGCAGGGAAGGTGGCCCTCCAGGTTCTGGTTTAGACACCTTTGAAATAAGGCTCAGGGAAGGCTTTACTCCAAAACATGAAGGGGCAAATTTAGTGCAGTGCTTTTCAAACTTGTCTTGGGGACAAGACCACCATCTAACACGTTACTAATGTTGGAGACGTCCAAAAGGGTGTCCGCAGAACAGGGTTGAGAACTACTGTTTTAGGTAACATGTTCTGCCCTTGAACTGACCAACAGGATGGAATGAAGATGAGCAGGAAGTTGCAGGTATGGTACGCGTACCCCGTAGTACCGGTGAACAGACGATTGATCCATCTGCCCATTCAACACATGCCACTGAAGACATCCCATGTGACGAACAGGAACGCGCTCACAGCCGTGCCATGAATGACTTCCTGTCAGCCTTGAACAGGGAGAGTGAACCGGGGAGATTGGAGTTCCAAAATTTTGGAATATGTTCATCCGGAACTCCAGATTTGCCAGTTTCACGACTAGTGCAGAGTTTGGACCGAAAACGAAACGGCCTCAAGGGTGTACAAGCTACAAAAGGTAAATCCATTTTTCTTTTAGCTAAACCCTTGTTTTAGTTGGATGTTCATCTATGTTGACTAGTTGACACCATTAGTTGAGTTGTGGTTCTTTTTCAGTAGATATTTGGGATGCTGAGATGGAAGGAGCGGTGACTTTAACCCTCACATTCCCAAGGCATGCTCAACCGACCAGCCCAGCCTCTGTGATGCTCCTGTTCAATGTCGATTCCATTAAAGGAGATGGTTTGAGAGTGAAGTTCAACAGTCATTCCATCCATCCAAATACACAGGTTAACCTTATGATAATAATTTTATATTGTTGAAAGTTTATTGCAGGGATATGCAACGTTGGTCCAGGAGTTTAGCTCCAACCTTAATCAAACACACCTGAACAAGCTAATCAATGTTTCAGGATCAGTAAAGCTACAGCCAGGTGAGGTTTTTTTCAGGGTTGGAGCTAAACTCCGCAGGACATCGGCACTCCAGGACCAACGTTGCCTATCCCTGGTTTATTGACTATGATGGTGTGAAAAGGGGGCAACGGGGCTGTTAAATGTCATATTGCTGGCATTTCAAAGCAGAGTTGTAGCAACCACCTTTCTTTCTCAGTTGAGCAAACGTTATCGTCCCTAATTAATATTCATGATAATGAGGTTTAGAATGCTCACAGCATTCCTATGCTGCCAACCAATACAGTATGTCTCCATGCACATTTTAAGTTCCCATGTTGTTTTTTTTCTGGTTCTTTGACTTTTAGACGGTTTGCATTTCTGAGGCCACACGTTTCCTGCTCCTTACAGGAGGACAAAGCCATGTCCACGTTCACCTTAAGCTGAGTGTAACAATTGAGACCTGGAAGGATGAAAACGGTGAGACCTTTTTCCCTTCAAATCTAGACTTGTCTAAAGATTCCTTTAACACTGCAAATTTTAACTCTCTGTTACATCTTAGAGCCGAAACCTGGTGTGTCTGAGCTTCAGGAAGTGTTGATGAGAAGGGTAGATGGCAGCAGTATGTCAATGAAGCCGATCTTTCTTTTCCTCTCTGAACGTGATGAGCAAAGGACGCCGCACTTTAAATATCACGGGTAAATGATTCATTTTCTAAAGGTTTGCTCAATTTAATCCTGCATTATGTGATGAAATAATAACCAAGCTGTTAAACCATGACCCATTTAAATCTGTGCCTTCTTACAGTAAAAAATGAAAATGAGGTAGCATATTACAGTACAACTCTATCAGCAGCATACAGTACATTTACTGTGCAGAGTAAGCGAATAGAATACGCAGCCTGCTACATACAGTTGAAGTCAAAGGTTTACATACACCTTGCAGAGTCTGCAAAATGTTAATTATTTTACTTTTCTTTAAGTAAGAAAGATCATTTAAAATAATAGTTAAAAAAAAAGTTTACATGCACTTGATACTTAATGCTGTGTTGTTACCTGAATGATCCACAGCTGTCTTTTTTGTGATAGTTGTTCATGAGTCCCTTGTTAGTCCTGAACAGTTAAACTGCCCGCTGTTCTTCAGAAAAATCCCTTCAGGTCCCACAAATTCTTTGGTTTTTCAGTATTTTTGTGTATTTGAACCCTTTCTCAATAATTTTGAGATCCGTCTTTCACACTGAGGACAACTGAGGAACTCATATGCAACTATTACAGATGGTTCAAACACTCACTGATGCTCCAGAAGGAAAAACAATGCATTAAGAGCCGGGGGGTGAAAACTTTCGGAATCTGAAGATCAGGGTAAATTTAATTTTTGTCTTCTGAGAAACATGTCAATATTTTCTGCAGCTTCTAAAGGGCAGTACTAAATGAAAAAAAACATGGTATTTAGGCAAAATGACAAAAATGCACACATCTTCATTCTATTCAAAAGTTTTCACCCCCTGGCTCTTAATGCATTGTGGTTCCTACTGGAGCATCAGTGAGTGTTTGAACCTTCTGTAATAGTTGCATATGAGTCCCTCAGTTGTCCTCAATGTGAAAATATGAGTCTCACTACCGAATTTTGCTACTTATTTATAGTGTTCTTTGTCTGTTTGATTATGTCATTAATTGATCTCTACCGTACATCTCTGCCATATGTACATCAACTTTGTGAAAAGCGCTTTACAAATACATTTTGAATTGAATTTAATTAAATCAACATCATCCAGTCATTGTTGGAAAAGGTTCAAATACACAAAGACGTTGAAAAATCAAAGAATTTGAGGGAGCTGAAGGATTTTTCTGAAGAACAGCAGGCAGTTTAACTGTTCAGGACAAACAAGGGACTCATTAACAACTAACACTAAATTAAAAAAACAGCTGTGGATCATTCAGGTAAAAACACAGAATTAAGAATCAAGTGTATGTAAACTTTTGAACAGTGCCATTTTTATAATTTCAACTATTATTTTCTCTTGTGGACTATATGTAAACATCTTTTATGTGAAATATCTTATTCAGGTCAGTACTAAATACAAAATAACATGCATTTTGTATGATCCCTCTTATTTTGGCAAAACAATTAACATTGCAGATTCTGCAAGGTGTATGTAAACTTTTGACTTCGACTGTATATACTACACAGTATTCAATAAGCTAATATTCCATTCAGCACACTGCCCATGTTTCTCTTCTTTTTCTTCAGAAATCCACTGGATGAGAGACTCCCATCCAAAACTTATCTTTTCCTCTGCGAGCTGCAGAAGTTCTTGAGTGACGTGGTTCCTCAGAAAGAGGGGCTGACACCTCAGGAGGGTGTCTCTTTGGATGCGCTGGATTCCCTTCCACCTCTCAGCCTTGGCGTGTCATCCTCAGAGTCCCTGCTATCAGGACTGGTGAATTCCTCCACGCCGACTGTTTTTGTCTTCCCCGAGAGGCAGCAAGGCCTGCAGACTCACCGAGTGGAGGTGACACTAGATTCTCCTCTGCTGTCTGCACTCAGAATGAGACTGGATGAAGCCAAAGCTCAAGTGAAACAGCAGGAGGCAGGGCAAAGGATGATTGACAGGCTTCAGAAGCTGAGTGAACTAAGTGGCCTTTCTCCAGATGGAGAGGGCGATGAAGCAGGTGAGCATTACATTTTTTTCATATATGCTACCTGTCAAAATTAGATTTTTATACACTGTATCAAACTATGATTCACTTATAGTCGCTAAGGACCACAAAGAGGCCCAGTACCGGTCCATTTTGCTGCTGAAGGCCCTGCAGGTGGTACTCAGTACCTGGGAGGTGGAAAGAGCTCAGAGAGCAACCAGAGCGGATGACGATGGCTCATCACTGCCCAGTCAGTGTCGGCTTCAAAGTTTGACCGTATCCTTGAGGAAGTTCTTTCTTGAGCCCTCCAAAATTAACATCAACAACTGTGAGGGAGTGTGTAGATTCCCCCTGACCACCAGCAACAACCACGCCATCCTCCTGAACAGCCATATTCAGAGCGGCCAACCTGTCAATCGCTCTCTCTGCTGTGTACCGGTGGAATTTGACGACCTATTTGTGATCGAGCTGGAGAGCGAGGGCACCAATATCGCCTTCAAGACCAATGTGGTGGCGACCAAGTGTGAATGTCGCTGACGGCTTCCTTTTGCGCTTCCATATATGCTTATGCATGCATATATATAGCAATACATGAATAAAACCTCATATATCTGCATTTATTTTTGCTTGTAAATACACAAAGCTGTTTTCTCAAACTAGCCTGGTATATATGCAAACATAAGCTGTCATTTGAAGTGTAAATTAGGTAATTAGAGGGAAATGTTGCATATTCAAGAATATAAACAAAATTTTAGACCACTTTTAGCTGTATGAAATAATTGGTTGTCCTGTTAACATAGATTTGCATCAGTGCTGAGCGCATTAAAATATACAATAAAGTAAATATTCATAAAGCATGTTTTCGCTGTGTTTTCACTATGCAAAATTCTCTCAAAATGTTACAGGTGCTTTTTAGCTTTATGTAAAACATTTTAAATGAGGATTTTATATAAGTAAATAAATATATACACACTAACAGTCAAATGTTTGAAAAATTAAGAATTTTAAAAAGATTTAAGTCTTTCTGATTTGGTGCTTTAATTATTCATAATTGGTCTCATTAAATATGTTGAAAAGTTTTGGCTGCTTAATAGTTTTGTAGAAACAGTGATACGTTTTAGTCAGGATTCTTAGATGAATATAAAGTTCAATTAACAGTATTTATTTGACAGAAATCTTTTGTAACAATATAAATGTCTTTGTTACTTTTGATTGATTTAATGTTTCGAAGTATTGAGCAGCTCAGCTGTTTTCAACACTGATAATAAATGTTTCTTGAGCAGCAAATCAGCATATTAAAATGATTGTCATATTGAATACTGAAAATTCAGATTTGCCATCAAAGGAATAATTTAAATTACGTTTAAAATATACTAAAATGAAGAAGTTTTTAAAAATTTTAGAAATTTTTCAGAAATAACTGTTTACTTAAATTTTTGACTGGTAGTGTATACTTATTTATTTCACATAATAACCCTGTTAGGAATATAACAGACTATTCCTTCTCCTTGAGTAATCCTTTAGCCGTTTCTTTGTTACGGATCCTCCGCGGTCCAACCTTATCTCCATCATGCCTTGGCCTTGCTGCTCTTTTCTTTTTAAACTCTTCGAGTTTGTCCTCAGATCCCCAGTTCCAAAACGCAAAGATGTCCCACCATGAGTCAGGCTACAGCAAAAACAGACAACATTTCAGAAACGATATACTAGGTGAAAACTATTCAAGCAGATTGAAATTAGCCTTACCTCTGTTTCACCAGGCTGAAGCTCTGATCCAGGTTCATCATCTGTCTCTTCAAAGAATGGCTCTATTGTCTCTGTTACACATTAAAACACCATAAATACTGATGTTGTAGCAATTTTAAGTTTCCTTGCTAAATAAATTAATAGTGTATTTGGTAAGCAAAATAAATCCCTTCAGGATAATACAAGACACCTCTGATTACAATGTCAGCGTTTATTTTGCGATAATAATTGACTGGTTGTATTTACATTCACACTTTATTACTGCATAACTCACATTCAAGAATTCACCTTGTACTATCTCAACCGTTGAGCTGACCATCACGACGACCATGGCCACTAATATACAGCGGTTCAGAGTGATGCCCTTCCATGGATTTTGCACCTTACTCAAGGATTCCACCGGAAATATGCGCCGGTATTTCACTGTTGAATTAAGATAGTTAGGTCACTCAGAAATTAAGTGTGATACAGTGAATATACAGTGAATAAGTTCAAAATATTTTAGTGTTCTAGTTGTAAATCACTAGTCAGAGATACATACTTGTTCTGACGATCCTTTCTGGAAGTTTCTGTGGACGTGAAGATCAAAACAAAGTTCTAAATGGAACATTTCTTTATTACACCTCTATTCAGTTGTAAATACTGTACAGTTAAATTTCTACATTAAAGGAAAGCATTTTTGTGTACCCTAATAGCGTTATTATTTATTATATATATATTTTTTTAAATTATATATTTACACGATATTTAGATCTCACAAAGCTTAACAATTGATGTTCGCGAGGTGGCTAGCGTTAAATTGCTAACTTACAACTATTTAAACTTCTGTCAAAATGGCAAAAATATCTACAACATATAACAGAATTAAACGTACATTCATTTTTACAGCTGCAAAAAATAGCTACAAAAATACAAGAGCTGGCAACTGAGTAATATAGGCCTGAAAAATGTAGTACATATAATTCTGAGTCTAAACAAACAAAAACAAGTGCATTACTAATAGTAGTTAAAAGCAGTTCTTACCAGGCAAAGCCGGAGTGCTCATGCAAAAACTGTGTGTAAGGAGGAGTCTCAAGTTATACAGAGCACTGATGGACAGGAACAGCTGAGGCTTTACTATTAAAAATACAGCACTTGTGAATTTACATAGCCGATTTGCAATCTTGAATTGAATGTTGGTATTATTTATGTTCATAAACATATAAACGGTAGTCATTTTATAGATATTTTACTGCATGTATTTTTTTTCAGTCAATCATTTGTTTAAATACATATATAATCAATCCTGTATATACAGTACATCTTGTACTGCTGATCATACTCAATGCTTGTAACAGTGAGAAATATGGTTAGTTATTGACAGATTATGTAACTCTATTGGATATAAATTAACTGTCCTATTCTAGTTTTTGCATACTACACAATTATCCATTCATAAATCAGACATTAGGCATATCAAAACGAATTTTGTGACTGCAATCTATTTTAATTCGTTTATTTCCACTCAGAGCTTATTTGTGTTGTGAAAGCTCATGACGCGATGCCGAAGCCACGCCCACTCGTGTTCCGAGTATAATTACTGCGGGCCTACAGCCATTAACACTTTCAGTTGGAGCACGGACAGAAAAGAATCGGGCCTTGACGTTGGCCGGATGGTTAAATCCAACCTTCAGACGATCCTGAATAGCCACTGTTTTGTCAGAGAAAAAGAGAGCAATATATCCAAGATGCCAGTGATCGAAATGACCCGTAATAAACCCGAGAGTGAAAGGTAATGTGGGACTTTTATGTAGATAGCTCGCTTGCGGCCTTGTTTTAGCATTACAGCCTAGCGAGCTATAAACTGTATGACGAAATATAACACAATGTATATTCGATTGAACGTTTTACAACTTGGGAGATGATTTTTAAATCTATCATCTGTCAAAACTCCTTAAATAAAGATATTTCTAAATGAATTACGTGAAATATAACGCGAGAAAGCCTCTGTTCAGGTGTGATCGTGTTGTCAATCAGTCACGGATTAGAATGATTGACAGGCCCGTTGCCTGGTAACAGATTTTGTCGAGTTCGTTGATCATTCGAGAAGCCTCTAAATCAAAAATTCAAACTGTCATTATTGCCAACGTCTGTTTAAATGTATTTAGAAGTCCATATAGTGTCATTTTGCTTTTTTTGAGCTGACGAAGTGTTTTAAACATCATTGTGTGGCATTATGACATTTTTACTTATTATGTGGCTTTATTTTATATTGTAAAAATGTCTATCGCGTTTATTCAGGTGTCACAACTCAACAAGTGATTGACGGGTTAACGTTAGGTGTTTGCAAGGTGGCTAACGTTAAAATGCTAACTGGTAAAACGAAAACAGTTGCTGTAAAAGGAAAATTGCTCTTGTGTCACTGCGAAGATTGTGTTGTGAATAATATGTTGAGTAAGAATAACTGTCATATAAATGAGAAATTATCCACAAAATGGTTGTTAAAACGGTGTGAAGCGAATTGTAATGTGCTAACGGCTAAACGTCGCCTCGCCCATCCCCCCCTTGTTTGTTTCTCTATCATGCGTCATTGCTGTACTGTATGGAGCACCGTAATTATTTACTTGATTTTGAGATATTTAATTTCTTAAACGCTTAAGTTTACCTAATGTAGAATGAAAAGCTCAAATCCGTTTTCTAACTACGAGTTATCATTTTTGGTTTTGCTTATGTCATCTTAACACATTCTCTTCAAACAATAGCAAGTGTCAGGGGGAAATTTGGGTTAGTAATGCATCTGATTTTTAGATGGGTAGTCCTGACTCAACTTGTAAGTGGGTAACGTTAAATGAGGTGTTTGTGACAGGTTTCCTCCTCGTTTTGGTAGAAAGTTGCCCACCGGATTATTCATTTGTCTTTCATGCAGTGATGTGTCACAAATCCAGGCTATAAAAAAAAATGGGCGGATGTTTTCGCTTCCTGTATTTCGCATAATATTTCATCAGAGAGTTTTCTGATCTTGCAGTAACCCCTTGTACTCATCGGGTTGAATGATGTTCATTCACCTGCTGCAGGCTGTTTTGTAACTACCGTTCATGCCGTCCCATGTGATCCAAGCATCTGTAACAGGCTCATTGTGTCCCGTGTGAATGGAGCGAAGGTAGTCTGACTTCAGAGATTAGGCTGTTTTTCTGTGGGACAAATAAAAAATACTTGTTGGTACCCACACATTGCTTTGTTACAAGTGGCAGTATATTGAAACGAGGTTTGCACAGATGCACCCATTTATTTTGTTGAGGTTGTTAACGATTTGCGTATATGCATTTTAACGTGTGTGTATATATTTTATATATATATATAAAATTAATGTTTTTTGTTTTTTTTGCTATAGTCAGCAGATGCACCATTTATAATTCAAGAATAGAATATATCAGAATATATTACTACTTACTATAAAATTGACTTTAATCCTTCTATTTTTAACTCTTAACTAGGGCTTTCTGTAGAATTAAAATGACTAACAATAAAAGTGTAAAATATTCAGTAAACA
>JAHKKF010500474.1:0-14421 GCA_019740295.1 Labeo calbasu
ATATATATACAAACAGACATTTATTATTTATTATTATTAATACTATTAAATATCTATTTTAATCTCTCTCTATAATAATAATAATAATAATAATAATAATCTAATTATTATTAGCATTATCATGATTATTTATTATATTATTAATATTTTTAAATTGTATTTAATGTATTTTTATTTATTTATCTTATATTTTAGCTAGCTAGCTAGATTAATGTAATGTAAGTTAATTGGTTTTATTTATTTCAAGTTTTATTTATTTAATTTTTGCAAAATGAAACAACAAAAAAAACCAAAAGAAATATATATATATTAATTTATAGATATAGATATTTAAAAACTTTATTTAATTTTAATGTAACTAATTTTATTTTATTTTTTCCATTTTATTTATTTATTTTTAAGGTAATGTATTTTAATTAGACTTAACCAGAGTGCTTTTAAATCCTTTGGTTACTGTTTTTCTTTATGCAAGCATTAATGTTCATGTCTGCTGATCGATCATACGGCCAGTGAAGCTGCTAAATGATGCCCAAATGGGCTTCTTCCTTCCACCATTCATGTTTATTCCCTTTCTGCGTCTTTCTGTCTAATGTATCTTGTGCTCATCTCAAATGCATCACTTCTGCTCCTTGTATTATTCTCTCCCTTCCTCTTTGTGCGGAATGTAACGCTTTTAGGATCGATGAGCTGTGACTCTCTCTTTTCCCCCAAAAGGGATTGATGGATAATTTCATTTTCTCATTGTGCATCGTTGGATTGCATTGCTGTGTGTGTGTGTGTGTGTGTGTGTGCAGAGACCCTCCTCCCAATCAGCATGGCCGAGCGCTCCCCCTCCCCTCTCCCACTCTCCTCTCCCTCCATATGTGCGAGGAAGATGGTTGCAAGCGGCGTGGGCCTGTTTTTACTGTCGCACATCCTGCCGTGATCCCACCGGGAGGAAGAGGAGGAGAAGAATCCCTCCATTCAGGTCAATTTCTCTCTTTCACTCACTCCTACATTTTTACGTGACGCTGCTCTCAAGCAATGCAATTTTAATGAGATTTTTGTCATCCAGATCCTGTAGTGGGAGGAAGAGACCTGGAATCAGCCAGAGCAGAGAGGTGAATCTCCTTCATCCATCTATTTACATCCTTTAACAGGTTGAGATCAGGTTTTCAGGTTTTCATTTTCCTGTAGACATCAGCTTTCATCTGTTCATTGTGTCCCTTTTTATCATTTGGCGATCTGTTATGATGTTTATGGTTAAAATAACCATGATATTAGCATTTTTACCATGGTAATACTTTGTTTTTTACAAGACATGCTTCATTGTAATAACATGGCATTCTTTAAAGTATAATGTAAAAAGTAAAGGTGATATTACCATAAAGTACCACGTAAAACATTAACACCTCATAATAAGGCTTCATTTGTTAGCATTAATTAGTTAACATGAACTAACAATTCTAAAGTATGTACTGTTCATTTACTAATATACTATTAAAATCAAAATCGTATCTTAATGTTATTTAATAGTTAATATTACTTAAAAGACCTGAGATGACAACTAATTGTATTTTTGTTAACTAATTTTAACAAAAATTATTAATTATTAATAAATATAAAATATTATAATATTACGTGTTATTTTAGTATTACTGAGATACTATTATAGTTGTATTAATATTTTGAATTAGTTTCATTTTTATATATTTTTTTTACATTTTAGTTTTAGTAATTTTGTGTTTTTATGTTCATGTCTGTATAGTTTTCATTCATTTCATGTTTTAAATTAAATTTATTTTTATCTATTTAATAAATTAAATTATTATAGTATCTAGTTAAACTAAATCAAAATAAGAAATGTTATTCTGGTGACTAGCTGAAATAAAATAAGTAATTTATTTTATTTTATTTCTAGTAACAAAAATGTCTTTAATAATTTCAGTTTATAGTTAACTGAAGCTAAAACTATTCAATATTTTTGTTGATGTATTTATTTGATGAAATATACAGAAAAAAGAAGTAATATTATGAAATATTATTGCAATTTAAAATAATAGTTTTCTATTTTAATATATTTTAAAATATAATTTATTCCTGTGATAAAAGCTGAATTTTTAGCATCATTACTCCAGTCTATAATGTCACATGATCCTTCAGAAATCATTCTAATATTCTGATTTATGGCTTTTTTTGGAACCTTAGATTCTTTTGTCAGGATTCTTTGATGAATAAAAAGTTAAAAAGAACAGCATTTATTCAAAATAGAAATCTTTTCTAACAGACATTGCTATCACTTTTTAGCAATTTAAAGCATCCTTGGTGGATAAAAGTGTTAATTTAAAAAAAAAAAAAAGAAATAATAAAAATTTACTGACCACAAACTTTTAAATGGTAGTTTATGTTGTTACAAAAGACGTCTATTTTAAATAAATTCTGTTCTTTTTAACATTTTATTTATTAAAGAATGAAGTATCACAGGTTCCAACAAAATATTAAGCAGCACAAATCTTTTCAACACTGATAATAAATCAGCATATTAAGAATGATTTCTGAAGGATCATGTGACACTGAAGACTGGAGTAATGATGCTGAAAATTCAGCTTTGATCACAGGAATAAATTATATTTTGAAACATATTCACATAAAAACTGTTATTTTACATTAAAATAATATTTCACAGTATTACTATTTTTTTCTGGATTTTGATCAAATAAATGCAGCCTTGATGAGCAGAAGAAACCTCTGGGCCTCTTCGTTTAGGAGTCACACTTGGCTCCTGCACGGTCGAAAGTGACCAAAGCCTTGAAATGTAACTTTTTGGTTTTTTTTAGGAAAATCATTGTCAAATATTTTTGTTGAATAATATTTTTTGATTATTATCGAAAATTTTGAGGAGATTTTATGACAATATGCAATATTTATACAATTTCAATGAGCTAATAAATGCAACATTTCACATTAAAACTGTGAATTGTGCCATTTGGTGTCATTTGAAAAATAAAAACTTGTGTAATGTCATGTAAGCTCCTGTATATCTCCCTATATACACATTATACATATATACAGAGGCTTTTGGATTACCATTGTTACCATTTATATATATATATATATTATTTTATTAGGTTTTGCTTTTAGATATACATTTAGACATTCTAAAAGACTACTTTTTTGTCAAGGTTTAGATATTTTTGGTTAGATAAATATCAGGTTGCATTATGATTACAATCAAACATTGAAACACAAGAAAATTGCTCTCTCCATCTCACATATTCTCAAAATTTGCTCTGTTGCAGTTTTACCAGTCTTACCAGTATGTCAGTCATTTTTGACCGCGAAGGAGCCAAGTGTGACTTTTTTTTGTGACCCTTTCACATGTCCCAATCATGTCCATGATTTTTTTGTGTGTTCATATAGGCAGTGCAACAAAAGTCACCAAGTGTCATCTCATTCCGACGAAGCTACGATTTTTAAAATTTCAAAATATTCATTTTTTCAGATGACAGTATATCTAGTGTTCCTTTTTGTTATGGACAAATGACATGGACATCTAAAATGTTGTTGTAGATCTACAGCGTGCCAGGTCGTAATATTATCTTTGTGCTGACTGGCGTCTCTAGCCGTCTCCAGCATGCAGCATCACTCGTCCGAGGTTGCCCGTCTGTATCAGACCGAGTTCATCCGGAGTGCGCGGGCGGTGGGCGTGCTGTGGGCCGTCTGCACGCTCTGCTTTGCCGTGATCGAGGTGGTCATTCTCATCCAGCCATCGTGGGTGGGTACACGAGAGCTGCACTACCGAGGAGGGGGTCCGGCTCCTCCGACCGGGACGCTGGGGCTCTTTGAGGTCTGCATGGAGACAGATTGGCCCGTCCCAGAATGCCGGGGGTCTCTTCACACCCTGACCCCGTTCCCTGCCTTCCAGTCTGCCGCCGTGCTGGTGTGCATGTCTCTTACCATGGTGTGGGCCAGCGTGGGCTGCCTGTGTCTGTTCAGATTCTGCAACGCAGCGACCGTGTATAAGATCTGTGCTTGGCTGCAGCTCACAGCAGGTGAGGACTCTTCAACTGAAGTCTCTTTTGCTCACCAAGGCTGCATTCATTTGATTAAAAATACAGTAAAAACAGAAAAAATGTGAAATATTTTTGGAATTTTAAAGAATTATTTTCTATTTGAATATATTTTAAAATGTAATTTATTCCTGTGATGCAAAGCTGAATTTTCAGCATCATTACTCCAGTCTTCAGTGTCACATGATTCTTCAGAAATCATTCTGAAATGCTGGTTTGCTGCTCAAGAAACGTTCAGCAAAGCTGAAGTACATTCAGATTGTTTTTTGAATCTCTCCACACTGAAATGTGCTCTTCTTGACCTGAAATCTAAACGAAATATGTTCGACAGTGCATTATTCCTAATGGCATCTCTGTTTCTGGCCACAGGCTTCTGTTTGGCCCTGGCGTGTGTGTTGTTCCCAGACTCCTGGGCGTGTGCTGAGATGCGGGCGTTGTGCGGGGAGCGTGTGAGTAGTTTCTCCCCGGGAAACTGCTCTGTGCACTGGGCCTACATACTGGCCATGCTGGGGGTGCTGGATGCCGGCATATTGGCCACGCTGGCTTTTGTTTTGGGGAATCGCCAAGATGCCCTGCTGCCAGATGATGCCAAGGATGGTGATGGTAAATGCTGCACTTGTTACTGCTAAAATCTCTAAAATCAATGAATGCTTTACTGGCCGTTTTAAGAGAGTAGAGTTTAGTTAGTTGATGATTTATAGTGAACTATAAAAGGTTTTTCTCAAATAATAAATCTCAAAAAATATTTTTATGCAATAAAATATACAATAAATATTTTTTCTTTTTCACACATTAAACATAAAAGTATTTTATACAGTGGAATTATTGATAACTAAAACTGAAAATATAAAAAATTGTTCTTGTTAATAAAATAAAGCTAAATAAAATATTAGATGAAAATGTAAAAACTAAAAATAAAAGAAATATAACTAACATCCACCATTTATTTATTTATTTATTATTTACTTTTTCAAATTAAATTAAATTAATTAAATTCAATTAAATATAAACCAAAATATTCTAAAAGTGAAAACTGAAAGTATAAAAATGAAAGCTAATTCAAAATATTATTACATATTATGATAGCACATAAATGATACTAAACAAACACTGGTTTTATATTGACAATTTTATATATTATACAATTTTATATTTTCCTTTTAAATCTGCTTGCTTGATTATTTTACTTAATTTAATACAAATTATTTTAAACTGAAATAAAATTAATCGAAGTTAAATACAAATATTAAAAAAATAACTAATATTAACAAAATTACTAAAACTAAAATTAACTGGAAATATAAAAATAAATGCTAAATTCAAATTATTTTTTCTTAATTAGTATAGATGCATATAAATGATTAATGTAGTGCTTTATTGGCAAAATATATTCATATTTTGTCAACAATGAATGTTTTTTTTATTTTTGATTTATTCATTGAAAAAAAATTAAATTAAATTTAAACAGAAATATTGAAAACAACTAATATTAACAAAATTACAAATAAAATGAAAGCTGAAAGTATAAAAATGAACGCTAATTCAAAATATCTATCTATCGTCAGTCATAAATGTTGGCAAATTAACAGTTTTTAATTTTCCTCTTAAATCTGCTTGCTTGATTATTTTGCATAATTTAATATACATTACTAGAATTAAAATAAAGTGAATAAAAAGTGAAATAGAAATATTAAAAAACAAACTAATATTAACAAAATTACTAAAACTTAAACTTAAATTAAAACTGAAAGCATAAACATAAATGCTGGTTTTTAATTATTGTTCATTTGTTAAATTATAATAGCATATAAATAAATAAAATAGCACTTTCACTGCAAAAGTGTGTATTGTTATTTTGTTAACAATAAATGTTGTCTTTTTTTTCAAATAGCTTTACTGCTTGCTTCATTTTCTTAATTTAGTCTAATGTCTTCTTACACTCATTATCAATTTAATCATGTAATATTGTTTTCTCCTTTGTTCTCAGTGACTGGCTTATTACTGGCAGCATGAAACAGAGTTGTTCCCGTCAGAAACTGCTGGTAAGACTGTAATCTAGTTTCTCTGGGGATTGTTTTTCTGGCACTAGTGTTGGACCCAGCATCCTCTGCTCTCTTCTGTAATTCACGTCACTGTTCTTTCTCACCCTCTCAAGTGACTGTTTCATCACGTCGTTTGTGAACTTCTCTGTCGACAAATAACGATGACACGAAACGCGCGAAGAGACGCTTCTCTCTTCCTCTCCCTCGGCATGATGTCATCGTCCTGTGAATTCTGCTTACGTAACCTGTCTGCATAGAAACAGTCACCTGGCAACAGTATCCGAGTCATTTCTCCCCCGAAGGAGAAGCATTACTCTGATCTTGTAATGGTGGCACTAAATCGAGAAGAGGAAAGGCTGTTTTCTTTAGTGCATTTCCAAGGTACAGTCGAGGTCTCTGTGACCTGTTGCGATGCACAAACAGATCACATGAATGTGCTTTTCAATTCAATTATTATATTTAGAGGATTAACTGTGATGTTTGATTCCATGTTTTTTGTGCATGAAGATGAGGACTGGAGTTAAATGTAGTTTGAGATTCAGCATCATAATACTGTAAATCTGTTCAGTTAGTTTTGTTTTTGGTCAGTAAAGTCGTTTAGATTTACTGATTTGATCATCTTTAAGATAAAAGTAGCAAATAATTGTTCGTATTTATAGTTTGCATGAATTCAAGATTTGCCTTTTTGTTTCTTATCCAATATCTAAATGAGTTTGTTTCTTCACCAGAGCAAATTTGGAGAAATTCAGCATTATACTTGCTCACCAATGCATCCACTGCAGTGAATGGGTGCCGTCAGAATGAGAGTCCAAACAGCTGATAAAAACATCATCGTAATTCACAATATGATTCCAGTCAATTCTTTAACATCTTGAGAAGCAAAAAGCTGTGTTTGTAAGAAACCAATCCATCATTAAGACATTTTAACATCAAACCATTGCCAAAATATGAGCCCTCTTTCCACAATACTGCTTCTATAGTGAAAAAGCCATCTCATCTTGTTCCTTTAAGATCTGCCTCTTTTCTTGTCTGATAGCAGTTTCACATAGAAACACATCACAATATTGTAATTTCGATTGCAGTTGCTTCATGCCGCTGTTAAAATATAAAAAAGTCATTGTCTTAGTTTTGCTTCCTTTTCAGATATAATGTTAATAGGCTATGATTTAATCAAGCCATTGCATTAAATGTTAAATGTGATGTCATTTCTAATCCACTTCCACTGTAAAAATAAAATGTTCTTGTTAATAAAATAAAGCTAAAGTGAAATATTAGATGAAAAATGAAAAAAAAAAAAAATGTTGCCATTTAGTTATTTTTTTATTCATTTATTTTAACTTTAAAAATTAAATTAGATTAAATCACCAATGGATCCACTGCAGTGAATGGGTGCCGTCAGAATGAGAGTCCAAACAGCTGATAAAAACATTATAATAATTCACAATATTATCTCAGTCAATCGGTTAACATCTTGGGAAGCAAAAAGCTGTTTTTGTTAAAAACAAATCCATCATTAAGACATTTTAACATCAATCCATTGCAAAAATGTGCATCCTGTTTCCACAATACTGCTTTCTACAGTCTCATCTGAAACAGGAGAGAAATATGCGCAGATTATGCACCGTTTACAAGTGAAAATAGTCCAAAACAGTTTTGAAACAAATATATCGGTGGATTTTGATGTGATTTGTGTTTTTTACTGGAGGAAGCGTTATAATGGATTATGGATGTTAGCAAGAAGCGAAGTTAAATTTATTTATTTTCTTTTGCAAACTTAGCTTTTCACATCAGACATTAATGGATGGACTGAAGTGGTTACTTGTGGATTATTGTGATGTTTTTATCATTCGTTTGGACTCCCATTCTGACGGCACCCATTCACTACAGAGGATCCGCTACAGTGGTGAGCAAATGATGTAATGTTAAATTTCTCCAAATCTGTTCTGTTGAAAAAACAGACTCATCTATATCTTGGATGGCCTGAGGGTGAGTAAATTTCATGCAAATTTTCATTTTTGGGTGAACTGTTCCTTTAAGAAATGCTTCTTTTCTTGTCTGATAGCAATACACTAGCAAAGTCGACTGCAAATGCTTCATGCCGACATTAAAACTGCATGCCACTGTTCGTAAATGTCTTCGGCCACTGTTAAAATTGAACAAGTCATTGTCTTAGTTGTGCTTCCTTTTCAGATATAATGTTAATAGGCTATGATTTTATCAAGCTGGTGCATTAAATGTTGAATGTGATGTAACTTCTAATCCATTTCCACTGTAAAAGCAATGCAGAGTTCTAAACAAAATGTCGTTCACATACACTTTATTAGCACTTACAGTGATTTTTGTTGTTTGACAAAACTTGCAGTGCAGAGATATGTATTTTTGTACAAGATTTTATGACTGCACAAATATCGAAAAGCGTTTATATACTCAGAGCCACGATTTCCTTCACAAATTCATTAATAGTCAGATTACAAACCCAGAGGGCAAGAAGTTGGGACAGTGATTAGTATCACACAGTGTTTCAAAGCCAAGTCAAGGGACAAAAACACGTCATCAAGCTTGGATAGGATGCATATGACACTAAGAAGATGGTACACCACTTCAGACAGCCAATCAGAGAAAGAGAGGACAGGAAACTCACACAGAGCAGTTTTGACATGTAGACAGACTCTTTTGAGTCTAAACTCCTGTTTTGTTGCTAACGGCAGTATAAAGCAAGGTCTGATGTGTTGTGCTGTTTAAACCTGTACTGGATATCTTATGCAATAAATAGATTTCAGACATTTTTGTTTCTCAGTCGTTTGTTTCCTATATATTTGTTTCTTATACTGCATATATAAATTTAGCTAATTTCTAATTCTAAAACAGTATATAGTAGGTGTAGGAGTATAGCTATGTCAGACATTCAGCTGATCTGATTCATAAGTCAGTTACTGTAAATATAACATATAAGGCCTGTTTTACACAGTAACTACGTTTTTGAACAGTAGTTGTTGGTTATATAATGTACGTTTATTGATAATCGATGGCCTACTCCTGATAACTATTCAATTTATGGCTATTATCACATTAAGAAAATCAATATAGCAACTCAGAAATCATTTCGTTTTTCACATAGAGCTGCCGCTCAGTTAAACACAGGAAAAAATACTGAAAGCACAGAGCGAACCAGCTGTTATAGTTACTGCTGTTTTGCTCACAATAAGAAACGGAGTGTCTCCAAACCCACTGACAGCTGTAGCAAAGCTCTGATATATTTGGATCTCTGTGGAATCAGAGTCATGCTCCTTTCATCTGTTGAGAAACTCACAGAATCTGGGTTGCTGAGAGGCAAATGGCCTTCAGTAGAAACTCAGTCCTCAATGCACAGGACAAAACATCACCTAAATGCACTTTTGCACGGGCCTGCTCAGGGTGTGGTTTTGTTTTTAAGGGCCAAGTGAGTTTTCAACAACATTAGCCAAACAGATCTTATTTATAGTGTTGTTTCATTTAAAACTATATGAATCTGTATTAAAGGTTAATGTGACCTTGATTCTGTTGATTCTGAGCTACTTGTGCAAGCCAGTAAATGATTTTTTCTGTCGGTAATGTCATTTAATGCCTGTATTATGGCAGCCTGTTTCCACCATGGAATTAAAAAAGGTAACTGAGACTTTCGATGTTACAGTTCTTTCAGGGAATTTCAAGATGAAAACTCAGAAATCAGAAAAAAAAAGTCAGAATTATGAGATGTAAACTCGCGAGAAAGAAAGTCAGAATTGGGAGTTTATATCTTGCAATTCTGACTTTTTTCTCAATATTCTAAGAAAAAAAGTCAGAATTTTGAGATGTAAAATCAGAAATCTGAGACAAAAGACAGAAGTTTGAGATATAAACTCATAAATCTGAGAAAAAAGTCAGGATTTTTAGATATAAACTCAGAATTGTGAGATCTAAAATCAGAGATCTGAGAATGAAGTCAGAATTTTGAAATATACACTCAGATTTGTAAGACATAAACTCAAATCTGAGAAAAAAAGACGGATTTTGAGATATAAACTCAGAATTGTGCGATGTAAACTCATAAATCTGAGAAAAAAGTCAGAATTCTGAGATGATAAACTCAGAATTGTGAGATGTAAATTCAGAAGTACGAGAAAAAAGGCAGCGTTTTGGGATATAAACTCATAAATCTGAGAAAAAAAAGTCAGAACTGTGAGATATAAATTCAGAATTTTGAGAAAAAAGACAGAATTGTGACATGTAAACTCAGAAGTATGAGAAAAAGGGCAGAATTTTGAGATACAAACTCAAAGATTGTGAAAAAATCAGAATTGTGAAATGTGAACAATTACTTTTTTCATTTTTTGGCAGAAAAGGGCTACCATGCTGTATAATGTTACCAGAAAGAAGGAAAACAAAAAGCGTATTCCATAAGCTGTTATGTGTGTGGGATTTATTATAGTATAACATTGAAACAGAGTAACATCATATCAGAATACCTCGGCAAGCAGGCCTTGATTAGATTTAGGCAGGTGACAATGAACGCTGGCGTATCTGTAAGCAAGTGAAATGTTGCAGTCCCGTTTAAAACTCCCGCTTGCTCTGTCTGTCTAGATTTCCCTCAATTTCTCTATTTTATTCCTTTCACTTTCATGTACTCTTTAGGCTGGCAGGTACTGCAGGATGTGCTGTGCGATCAGAGCGGGGTCGTAGGTCAGGGCTCTGCGCTTGCGGCTGTGTTTTTTGGGGGGCGGCAGGTCAGTGTCTATGCGCTTCATTCTCTGCAGGCCGATGTGTGGCGTTCTGTTGCTCTGCCCTGTGACCCCGTCGTCGTCCACGTCGCCATCGAGCCGTTTCACCCTCAGCAGTGACGCCTCGACATGGGGGGAGGGACCAGGGGCGGAGTCTAGGGACCGGCGGGAGCGTTTTAGGGCGGGTCCTCCAGATTGCTCCATGTTGGCCACAGCGCTCAGGTCCCGTTTAGAACGCTGATTTGAAGGGGCTCCCTGACCGCCACTCGATGCCAAGCTGGAGAGGATCTTCTCAACAAGATACCTTAATATTACAAAGACAAAAAAATTTAAATCTGAGAAAAATGCCAGAATTTTGAGATATAAATTACTCATAATTGTGAGATGTAAACTAAAAAAAAATGTATGTTTGCTTAAAGACAACTTGAAATTAAAATTCACCATACTAAAGTGACACAATTCATCTGTGCATGCTATTCCCCCCCAAAAAGGTTGTCTTCATCATTTTTTTTGTAAGCAAATTATAATAAATTGCATTTGTTTGCAACGTTATTGTAGTATTATTTATTTACTTTTTTCTAGGTATTATTTATATTTTGATTAGCCTTTTTATTTTCTGTTTTCAGTTTAAGTTTAGTTACATTTTTGGTCATTTTGCTAAGTGGTTACTATTTAACCACTGTTTTGTTTTATTTTTCTAATTGTAGTTTAAAGTTTTTCATTTCCATTTTTAAATATTATTTTTTAATTAGCTTTTACTTTATATATTTTAAAATTTAATTAAATAATCTTAATTGATTTTGTTTATTGTGCTTTTGTCATTTTTTTTTAGTTTATTTAAAGTTTACTTTCACTTTAATTTAGTTTAGGTTTTTCATCTAATAAGTAATTTTAATTTTAGAAATTTAATTTTTCAATTTTATTATTTTATATTTCAAATATTACTGTTTTGTTTTATTTTTACTTCAATATTTTCATTTAATATTTATTTTGTTAATATTCTGAGTGAGCTTTTATTTTATTATCAGTTTTCATTTTCATTTAAGGAAATATTTTGTAAAATATTGTAATATGTGCATTTTTAGTTTAAGTGTTTTTTTCTAATATTTATATTTTTATTAATATATTGGATTAGCTTTTGTACTATATTTTCAGTTTTCATTTTAATTTTAGTGTAATTTTTTATCATTTGGTTATGAGCTTCTTTTAAACATTACTATTCGGGTTAGGTTTAGTTCAGTTGTAGTTTTTAATTATTTATAGTTAGTAATTTTAATGTTTCAGCTTATTTCAATTAGCTTTGTTTCAATCATAGACTGTAAAAAAATAAATTAATTAATCAATTACAATTTTTTTTTTATTGTTATTAATTTAGTTTTTAATAGTTTTAGTTCATTAAATAATAACCCGGCACTGGCTTGGTTCTGTACGACATGTTTTCATTACCTAAGCATCTCTTGGTCTTTGTCCTGCTCTCTCTCTGGAATCCTGTTGGTGTTCGGAGCGAGTCCAGCCTGCATCAGTCTCTCCTGCTTGTAGCGGTTCAGTAGAGCCTGAGTAAGCTGAGGATCCAGAAGGCCCTGCCATGAAGCCTGGGGCTTCGCCATGCTCACGGCCTGCTCGGTCTCGTCGTAGTCCGGCGGGTACGGGCCCTGGAAGTCGCCCTCATCCTCCTCCTCTTCCTCCGGTTTGCCCTGTCCGTTATTCTGTGCCTCATTCAAGAGCCGCAGCATTGACGCCAGATAAGCTGCTTCCTGTTCTCGCCTCTGATCGTTCTCCACCAGCCGCTGGAGGGCTTGTCCAAGACCTTGAGCTCTCAAGACCTCCGGCTGATAGTACAGATCATTGCTCCGACTCCTGAAGTCAGCAGCGGGGTAAGACATCATCTGGGCCTCGTAGGGCACTGAATCACGCAGGTCTCTTCGAAGACGGACTCCACCTGCCTGGCTGTCATAGCTGCGACCTCCTCCACGCATGGCAGAGAGAGGCTGACAAAAACAGAGAGGAACAGATGATTAGTGAAAAATGTCTCTTGTTTCTGTGTTAAACAAGTTTTGTGTTTGGTACAGACAAGTCTTATTTATTATTATTTATTAGTCATTGTACTCTTAAATAGGGCTATCATGGATGGCAAGTTTAACTTATTAATAGAGCTGCTTACTATGCAGTAAGCAGGGCAAATGTTTTTCCAGTTCTTATTGTTTCTTACTGTTCAATGATCCTTTCTGAACAATCAGAGCAAACGTTATGCATGTTGTATTTTAAGTATGCAAGCTTTTATGAGCATTTATTTATTTATTTATTATGTAAATTATTAAAAATATTCCAAATACAAAAACAAATGGTGGGATATATTATATGATTACATATATTGGGTCTTTTTCCACAAATGTTTTTATGAATATTGTATAATATCCAAGGTAAACGTTTCTAGTAATTGTGCAGTTAATTTTCATATTGTGTTTTCAGAAAGTTTTGGAATGTTTGTCCTTTCCCCCAAATTTGTCATTAATGAAACACAGTAATATATAGTTTTATAAGAAGAGTTATAATGACTTATTAAATTTTTGCTTACATCTTCCTGGTAAATATATATTTTTTATTTTATTAAAAAGTTTCAGAGATGAATCAATAATAATAAAGTGTGCATTTATGAGGTGTGCTGTATTTTGAATTCAGTTTTTCTTTGTAAAAGGCAAAAAGTTGATCATACTGATTTTAAATTAAGATTCATTAGTTTGAATATACATTGAACCAAACACTATCATAACATCTTAGTTGATAATTCAGCATGACAAAACATCCCATGTTTTAGTTTAGGGATAATGAGAAATAATTATCAGGGTTGGAGCTAAACTCTGCAGGGACTCCGGTCCTCCAGGATAGAGCTTGTTCAGTTCTGCCCTAAACGGTGTTGTACGACAGAGAGCGCTGTCAGTTGCGGCACTCATTATCCCCTAAACTTAAATGAATTTTCGATAATGAGTGCCGCAACGACGCCGCTTTCTGTCATTTAAAATGCCGCAAAATACGCCGTTTGACAATTTTCAAATAAAGAATCTAGTAAAACGCTAAATAAAAAAAATAAATGTAAGTTACGCTATTTAGGGGATAATAAGTGCCACAACTGACTGTGCTTTCTGACGTTTAAAATGCTGTAAATAAAGCCGTTTGTCAATTTTAAAATAAAAAATCTAGTCGTATGGAAAATAAATGTAAAAAAATTTTGATGCATTTGCGTCTGTAGTCAATTTTTCATGGGATTGCTGTCTTGGATGGTGGTGGATAACGTTGGGTGGTGAGCGCTGTCCCATCACACCATATCTATGGGAATGAGCCAAGGCATGAGGTGGTGTGACTGTCTCACTCGCCCAACGTTCACCTGAAGCACTCTTACCATAGCGAGACGCTGCTCTAAATTCTCACACTGTCAGTGAGACATCAGTAGTGAGGTATCGCTCGATGGGTGACGGATGGTGTCAAAGACAGCTTCTCCTGAGATTGTTGACTACAAAAATAGCCCTGGCTTACGCCTCAGAGGGCTTGCAATGCCCTATAAGTGTAAGGGTCCACTCCACAAACATGCAACTTTTC
>JAHKKF010500480.1:0-14094 GCA_019740295.1 Labeo calbasu
AAACTATATTTAAAATATTAATCTATAAAATCAATTATATTTAATTTATTATTTTAACTTTTTTGTATATATATATATATATATATCAAAATTATATTAAAAAAAATACTATATCATTTTTGCACACTTTTTTATATTTAAAAAAATCTGAATAAAATATAAATATATAATATAAAATTGTGTATATTGTATTCTGTATTCATTAAAATTAATTGAAAAATAGAACCTAGTGTGTAGGTTGAATAATTATATACATATACATATATACATATATATATACATACTGTATAACTAAAACTATAATTATATATTAATTAAAACATTTTAAAAAACTAGTGTGTATATTTAGTATTTATACAGTTTTATGTGTATATATTTACATTACATAAAATATTGATATTGATAATACTTATATATTATGTTTTATATCATATTTTTTTATATTTGTTTATTTATGTAGCTCTATGTTTTTATAGAAAAATAAATATAAAATGTAATCATTAATATTACAATTCGTTTTGAAGAAAACATTTTTAAAAATTATGACACTATTAAAGAATTAGTTCACTCTAGAATGAAAATTTCCTGATAATTGTGGAAAAAAAAAAGTATATATATATACACACATATAAAAAAGGTGTTCAAAAGTATATACTTTTTTCTTTTTCTTTTTTTTTTTTTAAGGAAATGACTGATCATTTTGCTAGATAAGACCGTTATTTCTCAGCTGGGATTGTGTAGAGACCTTTGAAGCTGCATCAAAATTGCAATTCGAACTTTCAACCTGCCGATCCCCAGTGAAGTCAACTATTTGGAGAAAAATCCTGTAATGTTTTCCTCAAAAAATCAATTTCTTTTCGAATGGTGAAAGAAAAACATGAACATCCTGGATGACATGGGGGTGAGTAAATTATTAGAAAATTTTAATTCAGGAGTGAACTAATCCTTTATCTGTGATATTTTAGCACGAAACTAAAAGAAACTTCTTACCAAGATAAAGGGAAGCGTTCTCCTTCTTCACGTTATCATCCAGGTACGTTGGTCCCAGCGTGTAGATAGGAGTGGATCCCATGCCAACCAAAACCTGGGCGCAGACGAACAGGGCAACGTATACAGAGTGATCATTGCCCTCTTGGTCCCTCGGACAGGACGACACATCCAGAGCGTCCCTTCTGCTCCCGTTCCCATTCGAGCACAGGCCCTCGTTCCCCGTGGACGAATTGACCTCTTGGATTTGATAAGGTGGAGAGATGAAATGCGGAAGGGAGAACAGAGCTGCTCCCACAGCGATGAACACCCCTCCTACCGCCAACCAGCGTGGCCTCTGGCCTCGACCCCCGAAATAACTAATGAAGACCACCACCAGAAGACTTCCGATGTCAAAGCAGCTAACCAGCAGTCCTGATTCTGAACTTCTAAGGCTGTATCTCTTCTCTATAGTGGTGATGACACTACTAAGGTAGCCTGAAACCATCAACGACTGGATGAACGTCAGGTAACACATACAGAACAAAAAACACCTAGAGTCGGATAGAATCACCCTCATGTACTTCCTCACAGGAAAGCGGATGAGTCTTGCCAACGAAAAGCCAATTTTTTTGCCACCTGCTCGATTAACTTCAGTTCTCATAGAGCTGCTGAGACCCACCATACTGGACATGGAAGGGGAGAAATCAGTCCTGGTGGGTGAATCCAGTTCACTCGAGTCTCTTTTCTGTCGAAGATCGTCGAACGGCAAGCACTGGTCCGTATTTACTAAAGTCTGGGTCGTACTGACCAGCCGCGGTTCCAGCGACTCATTAACGGTAGGACAGTCTCCGTTAAGAACGGGTAGGCTTTTGGATTTGTAGTAAGCACCCGGATCTCCGTATTGTCCCTGGAATTCACAGACTTCCAGAGAGTCTGATATATCACTCCTGGTCTCATCATTAGACGATGAAGTCATTTTGGCTTTGTGGAGTCAATGCAAATTGAACTTAGATTATAAATTAAATGTAGTTTACAGCATTGTTTCTACACATGATCACTATGTATAGCTGTCCAACAGCTGTTTTTCTTATTCCTCATCATAATAAATCACAATGTGGTCATATTATATGCATTTGATATATTATATAAAGTCACCTGTTGTAGCTGCCAACAACTTCGCCTCATTTATAAGCACAGCAGCGAAAAGTTAAATTCATGTCTTTTGAATATACATACGATGAAATGATCTCTGGTCATGGTGCTGAAATGATTCTTTGTAGTTCATTGATTCAGATTCCTAAAGACAAAGGAAATCAAGACAAACTAATATTAATATTTGTTTACTACCTGTTCAAGAAGCAATACAAACAGCGTACAGATCCTGTCATTTGTTTGGTGAAGTCGAGCTGCTGTCTGGTAGATTAGCGGTCGAGCAAGACAAAGACTAACAGTAAACGTGCGACAGACCACTGATAAAACACTGTCAGGAAAAATAAAAACCGTGTCAACCCTCCCGAATGATTTGTTTGTCTAATACAACTAATTCCCCACCTGACGTTTACGAAGTCACGACTTTATACATTAGTGTAATTCGGAGAAAAATAGTACAATATACTGTCAGTCCAAATACTGATCCTTTCAGTGAATTCGTTCAGAACACATCACAACAACTCGACTTTAAGCGCTAATTAATAATAATAACGAAGTGAATGAAGAGTGAATTGAATAAAGAGTAGTTGTACTTACACGGGCAGATAGAGACGGAGGTAGTGAGTTGTTGTCCTCGACACGGACAGTGAGTGAATGAGATTGCGGATTTGATGAAGGGGGTGACGGAGCCCTCCAAGTGCATGCTGGGAAATGTAGGTCGATTTCCCTTGGTTTTTATACATACTAATTTCCATTTCTTGACCTCAAAAACCACAATTCACGATGTTTAGATCATAGTTCACTAAATACAGTGTTATTTGCGACAACATTCCCCAGTAGTTGTCACTGAACAAGTTGCCACTGAATATCGTAGTCATCAAAATATGTGAAATAATTGTTAAAATAACTGAATAACTAATAAAAGCACAAAAATAATTGTATAAATTTAAATTAACTTTAAAACTTTAAACCATGTGAACAACTTGTGTCCACTTGTTGCAGCTAGCAAAAAAGTCACGAATAAATAAATAAATAAACAAATAAATAAAGTAAAAGTGTGAGGATGTATTTAAATTTGGGAACAGTGATTTCTTCCAATTTTTCTTCAACAAAAGGAAAGTTCAAAAGAACATATACATTTTTTAAATTATAAACGTTTTTACTGGCACTTTTGTTCAATTAGCAATAAATAAATAAATAAAAGTTTGAGGATATAGTTACATTTGGAAATGGTGACTTCTTCCAATTTTTCTTCCACAAAAGGTAAGTCCAAAAGAACAATCAAAATCATTTTGTAAAATTATAAACGTTTTAGTGTCACTTTTAATTAGTTAGCAAAAATATCATGATTAAAATAAAATAGTAAATAAATAAATAAATAAAAGTTTGAGGGTGTATTTAAATTTGGAAACTGATTTCTTTAGAATTCTTTAACAAAAGGAAAGTTAAAAAAAAAAAGCTTAAGGATATACTTGCATTTGGAAATAGTGATTTCTTCCAATTTTTCTTTAACAAAAGGAAAGTTCAAAAGAACATAATTCGAAACCATTTTTAAAATTATAAACGTTTTTACAGTCACTTTTGATCAATTAGCAATAAATAAATAAATAAATAAATAAAAGTTTGCAGATTAAATTTAGAAATGGTGACTTCTTCCAATTTTTCTTCCACAAAATGAAAGTTCAAAAGAACATAATCAAAATCCTTTAGTAAAAATTAACGTTTTATAAAAGTGTCACTTTTAATCAGTTAGGAAAAATATAGTGATTAAAATAATATAGTAAATAAATAAATAAAAGTTTGAGGATATATTTAAATTTGGAAACTGATTTCTTTAGAATTCTTTAACAAAAGGAAAGATCAAAAGGACAGAATTATAAATCTTCTGTAAAATTATAGACATGTTTGCTGTCAATTTTGATCAATTAGCAAAGCAAAATCATGATTAAAAATAAATAAATAAAAGTTTGAGGATACATTTACATTTGGAAACAGTGATTTCTTCCAGTTTTTCCTTCAACAAAAGGAAAGTTCAAAAGAACATAAGAAACCATTTGTAAAATTACAAAACGTTTTTACTGTCACTTTTTATCAATTAGCAAAAATATTATTAAATAAATAAATAAATAAATGTTTAAGGATATATTTAAATTTGGAAATGGTGATTTCTTCAAATTTCCCTTCAACAAGAGGTAAGTTCAAAAAAACATGATTAAAAACTATTTACTGTCACTTTTGATCAATTAGCAAAAATGTCATGATTAAAAAAAAACTAAGTAAATAAATAAAAATTTTAAGGATGTATTTAAATTTGGAAACTGATTTCTTTAGAATTCTTTAACAAAAGGAAAGTTTAAAAGGACAGAATTATAAATCTTTTGTAAAATTATAGACATTTTTGCTGTCACTTTTGATCAATTTGCAAAAAAATCATGATTTAAAAATATATAAATAAAAGGTTGAATATATATTTACATGTGGAAATTTCTTCCAATTTTTCTTCAACAAAAGGAAAGTTCAAAAGAACATATTAAGAAACCTATAATACTATAAACGTTTTTTCTTGTCCCTTTTGATCAATTAGCAAAAATATAATGATTAAATAAATAAAAGTTTGAGGATATATTTACATTTGGAAATAGTGATTTCTTCAAATTTCCCTTCAACAAAAGGAAAGTTCTAAATAACAATTAGAAACCATTCAGAAACCATTTTTAAAATTATAAAAGCTTTTACTGTCACTTTTGATCAATTAGCAAAAAATCATGAACTAAATAAATAAGTTTGAGGATATATTTAAATTTGGAAATTTTTCTTCCAGTTTTTCTTCAACAAAAGGAAACTTCAAAAGAACATAAGAACAACAACCTTTCATAAAATTATAAACGTTTTTTCGGTCACTTTTGATCAGTTAGCAAAAATAAATAAATAAACAAATAAACGTTTGAGGATATAGTTACGGAAATGGTGATTTCTTCCAATTTTTCTTCCACAAAAGGAAAGTTCAAAAGAACATAATTAGAAATCTTTTAAAAAAGTTTTTGTGTCACTTTTGATCAAGTAGCAAATATCATGATTAACGTGAATGAATGAATGAATAAATGTTTGAGGATGTATTTAAATTCGGAAACTAATTTCTTCAGAATTCTTTAACAAAAGAAAAGTTCAAAAGAACAAAATTACAAATATTTTGTAAATTTATATACATTTTTTGATCATATATATATATATATATATATATATATATATATACTTTTGATCAATTAGCAGAAAATCACGAATTAAATAAGTTTGAGGATATATTTAAATTTGTAAATGGTGATTTCTTCCAGTTTTTCCTTCAACAAAAGGAAAGGTCAAAAGAAAAAAAAAAATTATAAACGTTTTTTTGGTCACTTTTAATCAATTAGCAAAAATAAACAAATAAACAAATGCTTGAGAATATATTTAAATTATGATCATAACAGTAATAAAGTCAAACCCAATCTTTATGGTCTTCTTCAGGGGTCAGTCTCACCCAGGTGTCCAGCTGAACTTTGACCCATGTCTTTGAACAGTGTCACACTTTAGTCTTAATCAGCACCCTACTCCATGAAAAAGTCATAGAATGTGCATTTGGCAGTGTTTGCCAAGCTTATAGAGCTTATAATGAAAGTCAGAGTAGCATGTTGATTATATTCAAATCAAACATAAGCACAAAAATAGCATCTAACATCACTGCCGCACAATTCTTCCATGAATGCTGGATGTTTTTGCTTTGAGTCATGTCTTGGTCTCGTCTCTTTCAGTGAGGACACCACTTATGACTTTCCCACATCCCTGGTAAGTTGTACTCAAACATACACTGGGGAAATGAATGCAGTGATACCACCTGGTGGTCACATTTGTGTATTGCATCCAGCATTTTAGATGACTACAAATTCACTACCAGTCAAGTTTTTGAACAACAAGATGGTTTTTTTTTTTTTTTAAAGTCTCTTCTGCTCACCAAGCCTGCATTTATTTGATCCAAATACAGCAAAAATCTGTAATATTTTCACTATTTACAATAACTGTTTTCTAATTGAATATATTTTAAAATGTAATTTATTCCTGTAATTTCAAAGCTGATTTCTTTTGCATCATTACTCCATTCACATGATCCTTCAGAAATCATTCTAATATTCTGACTTGCTGCTCAAAAACATTTATTATTATTATTATTATTATGTTAAAAATAGCTGAGTAGATTTTTTTGTTTTGGTTTCTTTGATGAAAGAAAAAATTCAGAAGAACGGCATTTATCTGAAATAGAAATCTTTTGTAACATTATATATGTCTTTATCAGTATTTAGATCAATTTAAAACATCCTTGCTAAATAAAAGGATTCATGTCTATCATTTCTTTACCAAAATTATTTAATTAATTAATAATTAAAACATGATACTGACTCCAAGCTTTTGAATTGTAGCGTATAATGTTCATCCAAAAATCCTGAAAAATGTACTCAACGGTTTTAAATATTGATGATAATAATAAATGTTTCTTGAACAGCAAATCAGCATATTAGAATGATTTCTGAAAGATCATGTGACACTGAAGAGTGATGCTAAAAAAAAAAAAAAGCTTTAGTTTTGATCACAGGAATAAATTATATTATAAACGACATTCAAATAGAAAATAGTTATATTAAATAGTAAAAATATTTCAGAATTTTACCGTTTTTGCTATACTTTGGACCAAATAAATGCAGGCTTGGTGAGAAGTAGAGACTCTAAAATAAATAAAATCCTACTGTTCAAAAACGTTTGACTGCGTTTTTTTTTTTTTTTTTTTTTGCAATCAAAGATCGGTCAGTCAACATTTCATTGCATGTATTAAATGCAGTAGTAGTATAGATCATTTCTATGAGGATAAAATAATTTTTACTTTGTGTTTTCTTTTTAATTATCTGTATTTAACTGTCAACTGTATTCTTTTTATAAGATTAAGATGTTATTAAAATAATTTTAAGTGTAGCCAATATAATATGCAGCCAGTTTTATGGCATTGTTTAAAAAAAAAACCTCTCAATGAAAAATCACGTTCAGGTTTAGACAAAATACAGTGCTGCCCTCTAGTGGTAGATTACTATTATTAGAATACAATTATAGAAAAACACTTTAGCAACAATGTTGACATTGTTCGTGATAAACGAAAAACATACGTTATAATCATCGTTGTCCGTGTTTGTAATAAAAAAAATACCTCGTTATAATCATCGTTGCCCGTGTTTGTAATAATAATAATAAAAAAAAAACATACCTCGTTATAATCAGTGTTGTCAGTGTTTATAATAAAAGCGTGTGTTTCCGTAGGCCTAATGCCTAATATTGAAAACAGTAACGTTTAATATCTAAATACACCTAATATTACATTGTTTTTATGCAACGTTGTGTTTAAAGTTGAAACTCTCACGCACTCAAAATTAAGGCCAACTGACTGGATCCGCTACAACAATTTAGTTACCACTCAACTTAAACGCTACATTAAAATGAATCAGTTAAACCACTACTACTGCAACGTCTTAAATTGCATTGTTGCCAAACCTGACCAGGGTTTCAATCTTTCATTAATAAATAAAATGTTTTCCGCTGGCTTTCTGGAGTGCATTTATTTATAGAGCAAACATGAAGAAAAATGAATGGCATTGGTAGAGTCATGCCAAGACAGCCTGTTCAGTTCTTCTTGGCAGAATGCTACTAATGGCTTGACTGTTATTCAAAGCACTCAGCCCAGGACAGCCCTGGCCTAAAATAAAGAGCATGTGGAGAGAGAGAAAACAACTTTTTATGGCTATAAAGAATAAAACTAATCACAAGAAGTCCACATGATACAACAAAGAAATAAAGTGCATTTTCCTCACACGGTCGTACCTTTTACTCACTTCGCTGGAAGGATAACACATCCAGAATTGAATCTTCTCCACCAAAATGACACCAGATAAAAGCATTAACTGTAAAATGGTTTACTTTGCAGTACATTATAAAAAGCTCTACAACTTTCATTTGCATCAATGTCATTTTTAAAAAGAAATGCGAATGCAATAGCAAAATCCAATTTATATATATAAATATTTTAAAGGTTAGAGGCAACAAGGTAGGTGAAACGAATGTTTGGCAGATTTTTATTTCAAAACAGCTTCTTGGCTTTCCAGAAGCCAGAATTGTTTCAACACCACTGGTTAAAAATTAAAGTAATATTTGCAAATTTGGCCGGTCATCTCGTGTTCAAACACTTTACTTCAAAAACAAATTTAGACATCGCAATTCTAAAACGAAAATGGTCAGAAAACTAAATAAATGCCCATCTCACATTCTTCACAAATGAAACAAGCTATTTACTAATTACCTTTTGTAGGTTAGTGAAAATGTTAAGAGTCATCCATGATTAAAGCACTTATGGTGAATGCCCTTGTTATATTATACGGCCTGAATGTAAATGAACTATACAACATTTGTGAGGGAACCATTTCACTAAGTCAAACCATTAAACCCACAATCCAAGTGTATAAAACAGTGTTTTATAGTGTAAACAGTGAACTGAACCGAACAAGCTGAAGTAAACATCGAAGAGAACAACCACCAATAGTCGAATCCAACAACATGCCGAGTCGTTTGCGTCTAAATGTGTCGAGAAACATGGAAAAAGTGCATCAAATATATGGGAAAACTGCATGTGGATAATTTGAAACTGAATGTGATGGTCTCACCATTTTAGTGTGTTTCTTAATTAAAATATATTAAAACCTTACTTTGATGGCGTTTTCCCACTTGCGATTTAAAACCAAACCCAACATTTAAGATGCATCCGATACTTTACCTCTACATTTTTATATTTATATATATATATATATATATATATATAATATCTTTTTTTACAAAATACATAACACTGATTTCTACTAAATGGAGGCACCTGTAAAAAATAAAATAATTCATTGGATTATACAGGAGAGCAGTCCATGCTCCGTGGGGTTAGTGTCTCTGAGTTGGCTGGCTTCACAGTGCATGGCAGCAGTCCTTTCTCAAAGGGGATGGTCCCGAGGCGCTACCCTCCGAGTCCTGAACGTCCCTGGGCTTGTGGGTAAAAGGTTTGATGCTTCCATTCCACTTCTCCTGTGGGGTGTCGCTCCGGGCTGGAGGAGTTTCCCCAGCGGGCTCTGGGGGTCTGGCAGGCGGCTGCGACGAGAGGGGAAGGTAACCCTGGGCTTGAAAAATGTCCTCCTCTTTTTCCAGCAGGTGGAGATCCAGAATTTTAGAGCTACGAAGCAAAAAATCATGGCGGGTCTCCAGTTCAGTGACGCCGTTGCCGCTAAACGTCATTCCGTCATTGTCCAACTCGTTTTCGAGCTGTTGGACCCAGGTGTCTCCCCTGGTAAGCGCGCTTGGTTTGGTTGGGCGGCCTTCTGGGAGTTCATTAAAACGACTCTTTTGAAGAGTCTTGGGCGTTGGAGCTCTCGCTTCGGTGACAGGAATCGGGGGCTGTACCTCTTGGATTAGGGATCCAGCGCCGCTGGCCTCCTCCTGGACCCCGGAGCCCAGCTCAGCCAGGGGGTCAAGCTTATCGGTTTGGTTGAGTGTTTTTAAATTTCTCAGCAGTGCAAACATACTATCTACATCCTTCCAAAAGTTCATCCAGTCATCCAGGTCGGGACTGTAGTTGCGTCTGTGTTCGTACAGACTCTCGTTCACGCTGTACAAATCTGCCAGTCCTTGCCAGTCGATGTCCTCAGTGAAATTGGGCAGCTTAACCTTTGTGGACGTCCCAGGCTGGCTGTGTTCTGGGAAACGGGAGACATCGGAGAAATCAGTAAGGGTTGGCGATTTCGGCGCAGAATTTGCTTTGGAACGAGTCTAAAACATGCAGTTATTCCCGGCCTATTTGCGCCGGGAGTCTTGAATTAGTGCCCCACACACCACTGCAGTGCTTTTTTTTAAGCCTTAGATCAATAGAAAAGCTCTTTTCTGAAGCAGTAAAGCAGTGTGAATGTAAATCAAGGCAGGGAACGTCCTCCGAAAGGACACCCTAACCAATACGTCAAATAAAGAGTGCGCAGACAGAGGTTCAAACCAAAATAAAACATCCAACGACAGACTGAAAAGATAGGAAATCCTGGAACCAAGAAGTCAGCAACCCAAAAAACTAAACATGAGGCTGAAAGGGTGGGCGAGAAGTGGAAAATGAAAAACTGCAAAAACAAAAGCATGTTAAAGGAGGGCGAGAGAATGAAATGTGCATTCCCAAAGCGGGTCAGACAGTAACTTTTGGCCTATGAGACACGGGCCGCACTGTGAACCAGAACTGCCACTCAACTCAAGGTCTATGGAGATGTGGTGTGCACTACTTGAGAGTGGAATGAGAACAGAAATGGGTTCGTATGGTCTTAGAGACTCACAGGAATGAAAGGCTTGGCCTCCTCAACTTTGACCATTTTCGATGCTGCTGTTGCCTGGTAAGCAGGTAAGCCAAAAAACAGAGATGTCAAGACAGGCGTGAATGAGAAAAATCGGAGAAAATCTGAAATATTGATCTGTGGACGGAGAAGTCCCCACTAAGGAGCCTTGGATTGTATGTACATTATTCGAGTTTAAATGACATCTACGCTCTTAAAAACAAAGGTCACGATGCTGTAGAAGAACGCTTTTTGTCTAAATGGTTCCATGAAGAACCTTTAACATCTGAAGAACCTTTCTGGTTCTTTGTGGTAAAAGAAAGAGATGGTTCTTTGACTGAATGTTTCTTTGCGGAACCAAAATTGGTTCTTCTATGGCATCTCTGTGAAGAACCTCACAAAGCACCTTTATTTTTAAGAGTGTATGAATACAAAGTGCAAAAAACAAGCAATCCATCAAGAGTTAAAATTTAGAGGAATGATCTTGCAATTTTAAAACTCATGAAGTTTTATATACTAGTATTCATGTGATTTACTTGAATTGTTAGCTCAACCCAGCATGCAACCACACACTTAGCTCAATGAGACATGGCGTATTAGTGGAAACAAGCTGCCCATGCAGTTATTTCAAAAGCCAATGAGGGATTCAAAAAGTGTGGATACCTGTGTTGATCATAGCTTCCTCCATCTTTACTTCCTGATCAGGAAAATAAAAGCATTTCAAATGTTAAATTTGTGGTAAGAAAGAAAATAAACAATCACATTGCAGTTCTTCATGCATAACCCCAGCTCCTGAGGACAGGTATTGTTAGATTAAAGACACAATGAAAGGATGATGATATGAAAGATGAATGAGGAAAATCCTCAGATGACCCTGAAGAAAAAGATAGTGAGGAAATGTAGTGTTAAGTATGGAATGAATGTTATATGATGACATTGTTAACAGTGTTGAGTGACTTAAGATCACAAATAACATGCAGACTAATATGTATCAACATGCATGTGCTTTTGTTTGTTTCATATGTGTGGCAAACCTTATTTTTATTTGCCTTTATTCATTCTTTAAACACATATGTGACCCTGGACCTCAAAACCATTCTTAAGTAGCACGGCATATCTGTAGCAACAGCCAAAAATACATAGCTTGGGTCAAAATTTATGCCAAAAATCATTCTGATATTAAGTAAAGATCAAGCTCCACGTTACTACCGTAAATATATCAAAACTTAACTTTTGATTAGTAATATGCATGGATATGAACTTAATTTAGACAACTTTAAAGGGGGTTTTCTCTATTTTTTTCCTATTTTGATTTTTTTTGCACCCTCAGATTCCAGATCCAGATTCAAATAGTTGTATCTCGGCCAAATATTGTACTTACAAACCATTCAGATGATGTATAAATGTCAATTTATGACTGGTTTTGTGGTCCAGGGTCACATATACATGTATGGATGTGTGTGTTCACCCCAAAATGTTTCATTTGTGCCCGAGATGTCATCAAACTTCATCAAATGTTCTAAACCCTTTCTTTCTTCCTTTTCTAGAAGTTTAACAGAACGTTCACGCTGTTCTTTTCCATATAATGGAAGTGAATCGTTCTATGGAAGAGAGTTTTGTTTCAGTGAAAGAAAGTCAGTCATACAGATCTGGAATGACATGAGTATGAGAACATGCTGATGTTTTTTCTTTGGCCAAACTATTGCTCTAAGATGATTTTATTCCAAACCAAAACCATTGTTTTTGCCTCCAAAACACAGGCGCTGAGCTCATTGATTTAGTTGTTGAAAAGCTATGGCGACTTGATATGAATCAAAATATTCAATAACAAAAGCCCTTATAACCGTTTTTCATGATGTCATTATGAGTCAGCCTCTCCTCACTGAAAACTGTTTTCAGAACAGTGAAAATCTCAATGGTCCTGGTGACGGCGGGTTTTAAATAGCCAAAACCCAATGTTACAGAAACCTCTTCCTTCCCAGTAACGAACAGAACAAAAATCCTAATAGAAAATGTTTTTAAACCACAATTCCACTGCTAAAGAATATTAAAAAACACTCGGAGATGAATGTGTGGGTCAGTATATAAGTTTATAATTTTAGATTTTCAGAATTACACAGAGCAGCTAGAAACATACAAGAAAGAATCTCTTTCACAGCAGCCGTACATCTAGTCTGGTATTCACTAGGAATGGAAAAAAATGCAAAAAGATGAGATGATGTGATTGCTAGGCTGCTGGGATATTACAATCCCCTGGTGAGGGAATAAAATGGAAAATATTAATGGGAAAACAAGGAGATGAGCAGACAGTTTATAGAGAAACCAAAGTCAGTGACCATTTCATCATCATCCACCATTAGAGATCGTGCCACATGGCATCCGATATGTGGTTCACCCCATTCATGCATCAGACCGTGTCAAAGTAAACCATGCTAGACCATATTTTACTAAATATTTGACATCGTCCTCTCAACTTGGACAATGAAGTATTGGCAAAAAATAAGCCAGCGTGTATCAGCCTCTATTAGACCAAGCAATATTTTCATGAACATACACGCTGAACAAAAAATAAACCCTAAACCAGCCTAAGTTGGTCTGTTGGTTTTATAGGCACTTTAAGAGACCAGCTGGAGACCAGCAAACCAGCTAAGGCTGGTTTATTCTGTTGTTTTCAGCAGAGATGCAACTGCATCTTTCAGATTTGGATGTTAAAAGCTTCTCAGAAGCAAAAATAAAGTGTGCTAGCATGTTTCATCCCTCATTTCACACAGAATGGGTGGTGTAGAGACACGAGAGACAGGACAGGAAAGTTACCTGCATCTAAGCCTTTCGGCCTCGGGTTGCACTGCTTGTGGCCTTGACAACTTCTCATTTCCATTAGCTGTAAATGCAGTTGGCTCAGGACGTCCCTCTCCACTGTATAAACTGCGTTGGTTAACTGCAAAACATAATATGCACTTATTGAGTCAGCTATTCTAAGTGCTGTAATTAAAATAATAGCATGTCCTTACAGGAAGAGTCTTTTTTTTTAATGATGGGCTTTTAAATGAGGAAGGAAGTAGTAAGAACTTCATCCCCATAGGAGCACTACAACACTACTGCTAAGCTACATATCAGATTTAAAGGGATAGTTCACCCAAAAATGAAAATTACACCATGATGTACTCACCCTCAAGCCATCCTAGGTGTATATGACTTTCTTTTTTCAGATGAATCCAATCAGAGTTATTTAAAAAAAAATGTCTTGGCTCTTCCAGGCTTTATAATGGCAGCGAATGGGTGTTGAGTTTTTGAAACCCAATAAAAAGCATCCATCCATCATAAAAAGCACACCACACAGTCCCAGGAGGTTAATAAAGGGCTTCTGAAGTGAATCAATGCATTTGTGTAAATAAAATATTTGTATTTAAAACTTTATAAAGTTAGCTCATGCTAACTGTCGTATACACGCTTACAAGAAAGTGTCGTTTAAGCGGATGACGTAGGATAAAGGTGTAACGTAGAATATCCTAGTCTCACGAGAACCTCAGAGAGTCTCTTCTTGGTTTATATCGAAATCCTC
>JAHKKF010500481.1:0-22416 GCA_019740295.1 Labeo calbasu
AAAAATTCCAATTCAAAAAGTCACAATTGCCAGAATTAGTCACATTGTGAGAAATAAAGTTGTAACTGTGACAACAAAAGACACAATTGCTAGACATAAAGTTGCAGTTGTTAGATATAAGGTCACAGTTAAGAGAAATAAAGTCACAATTGCTAGATAGAAAGTTGCATTGCGAAGTATTAAGTCACAACTGGGAGATAAAAAGTTGCACTTCCAAGAAAAAAGTTGCAATTGGGAAATCGAAACCTTTTGGGCTTCCGTATGTTTCTGTGTCAATGTGTGTGAAACACAACAACAGAACTGACCCATATTCCACGGCACTGCACAATCCCAAAAGTGTCGCAAACTGTCACCACCGCACATACGGCACACGGTTTGTTTTTAAACTAGAAAATTGAACCCATTGGTGATTGTAGGATGATTGACGGCTTTGTGCTAAAGCAGATGAGACACACTCCACCCCTACTGTAGTCAGACTGTTTGAGAGAGTGCCAGTAGCCCACCCATAGGGGGGCTTCACCGAGTTCTTCAAAAAGCCTGTATGTGTGTGTGTGTCCTGCTCTGTTTGATCCCACTGCAGAGGGTCAGGACACTGGGGATTGGTCTATAGATCGGTTTATGTGTGAATCTGTCTGGTGGTGGGTGGGTGGTGCAAACAATTGATGCTAAAAATAATGTTCAACACAGAGTTGCATAGAGCTACTATGATGGAGAAATAAAATCAACAGGACAAAAGGCACAAAGTGCGAGTTTCAATGAATGAAACACACATAGATTGTGTGCACATGCTCTTGAGGCCAATTGATGAGGTTTGTAATATTTCACTTTCGCAGATCCTACCAGCACCTTTGAGGCTGCCAAGGCCTGGTACTCACAGTGTTGACATATTTTTTGATTAAATTGGACTATAGGGAGATGAAAACCAAACTTCACAAAGGATAAGTTTTGGTAATTGATATGATGCTCCCAGTAAAAAAAGAAAAATAATAAATAAATGGATAAATAACCCCTTTTGTGTATTGCTTTTCATCAACATCTGGTATCAAACAGGCTCTAGCCGTACAGATAAAAGCCATGATAGAACAATTACATTCAGATCAGTCAAACAACACAGAAAAGAGTTCTGTTTCGGCTTTTTGCTTTCTTTTTTGCTTCATTAACAACATTCCCTGTCAGGTTAGTTGTTAGATTATTTTCCAACGCGTTCCAGATTTGATGGATGATATATAAAAAAAAGCTAAAATGCACTTAGTTTTAGTTTTTGTAGGATAATACATGTATACATGAAGTAGAGCATGATGTTTGTAATTATTAGTATATTTAGATATCATATTAATATATATTCATATTAGGGGTGTGCGATACATATATCGTCTATGATAACTGTTGTTTAAATGATATGCGATTTGACATTATTGAGTATGTTCCAAAAACCTAAACAAAAACACATGCATACACTACCTGATGTCTACTATGCGATCACATTTAGAGTTCATGCTTTCACATTAAAATATATTTACAATTCAAGATAAATGGAAAAAATGCCCCAGTATGACTTTTACATGTCTTTTACATTTATATCACCTAATATAGTTAATAGCACACAAAGAGTGACGTTATTCTCCAAATATCAGCAGAATTGCAAATGTGATTTGATGAACAGCCCAATTAACAAAAAGTTAATATTAAGTCACTAGTATTAAGTGACAGTTCTTGTTTTGCCACAGCAGAACTGTTTTGCATCTCTGAGCAACACACTACAGTGTTTCATTACTGAAACAATCAGCCGTTTGAACGAATCGTTTGAACGAATGACTCAATGACTCACTCATGCAGTGACCTACTGGCGATTTTATGTTTATAATTCAAAGTATATTTATGTAATTGTAACTGCAGGTTAAATGCATTCATGTCCTGCATTAAACAGTCTGTGTAAATGCATCTAAATGCCACTTCAGATGCAGATTCTGTGTCACCTCTGCATTTCAAACACAAATTTTGTTGATACTGATTTCGTTTGATTGGTAACAGCCCTACAGCTTCTTACTATTTGAATTCATCGATTAAATGTAAGAATTTGATATAAACTACATTTAATTAGTTCAGAAAAAAATGGCCTTATAAAGGTAAAAATGCCCATAAAAAGTAAAAAATCAATTTAAATTGAAAAAAGTTCATTTCTGCTACTGCTGCAAACTAATCAGTGCACAGAATATGAAGAACATCAAAAGATTTGGGAGTCAGCTGTCTACGGCAGTCAAAAAACCTGTCAAAGTACCAGCGCAATAACATGCTCAGCAAAATATTGTCTAATTATTATTATCGACAAAAATACAGAGGTATCATTTTTTGTCATTATCTCACAGTTCTGATTCATATACGTTTTATATTTCTATTTATTATTACATATCTATATTTTATAATTGAAAAGTCAGTGGTTTGCCCGACTGACCAGTTGACTAATCTTAAAGGGATAGTTCACTCAAAAATGAAAATCAGTCCAAATCTGTATGCATTTCTTCCTTTCAGACAAACAACTTTGATGTCCAAAATTGTAACTGTTATATAACTGATTTAGTTCTGCAGAATAAAAAAAAATCATACAAATAAGAACAATTAATCATGATTAATCGCATACAAAATAAAAGTTTTTGTTTACATAATGTACTGGATGTGTGTGTACTGTGTATATTTATTATGTATATATAAATACACACACATGCATGTACATATTTCAGAAAATTGTTACGTTGATATGTTAAAAATATTTAGATATAATATCAGTTATATGAATATAAATAGATACATGTAAATATTTTCATAATATATACTGTATGTGTGTGTATTTACATACATAATGAATATAAACAGTAGTATACACACATATATTATATAAACAAAAGCTTTTATTTTGTATGCGATTAATCGCGATTTATCGTGTGACAGCACTAAAACTAACAAAATATATAAGCAAAAAGTCTGAACAGCAGTTGACTAGCATGATGTTGGTTGACTAGTCGACCATCACAAGCCATCACTAAAATGAGCAGGTTTGAACCTTTAGTGTGACAAACCATCTGAGTGACAAGGTCAGTGTGAGTCGGAATCATCTAACACTAGATAGTCAGTGATCTCTCCATGCTGCCTCTGAGTGAATGGATCACCCCAGTTTTCCACAGACATCTCTCATCCATCCCCACTGAGACTGAAATGTGCAGAAGGAGACCAGAGATGAGGAGAACAGCGGGTGACTGGAACTAACCTCGCTAACTTCACCATAGCCTCTAGGGGGGTCGAGCTCACGAATGGCACTCGGCATGAATCACTCGTCGGGAAATTATGTCCACAACATTTAATATAGCGAATTGCTACTTGCGTTACAGACGGCACGTGATCATTCATCACAACTTCTCGCAGCCGTGGCTGTTTGCTCAATTCGACGCCCTGCCCTTCTATAATGGGTGTACAATTGAATCAGGTGTCTGGTCCTCTTAAGGAAATTAAGTCATGGCTTGCGCTGTGGCCACTTAATGAGGGCCGGGCTGCGAGACAGTGACGAATGGGGGGCGACGCTAGGGTAGAGCAATATCTGCATTCCGTCGCCGTGTCGATTTTTCACCCTTCCGCCTCCCTGCTGCTATCCCCTCCTCCCTTGAGAGGGAGAGATATCAGTCACCTGCGTGGTTATTAGAAAGCTCTTATTTGAACATAGATTCCCTTCTGCGATGACAGCTAATAACAGGATTGTCGTTCATGAGCCGTATTTTTACGTAGCCTTTTGATTATGATGGACATTACGAGTTACGGAGAGGTCCGCCCAGCACTGCAGGTGCCTATAACTGGTTAATGGCGGCGCTTATGATGTACGGAATTTGTTTAATAATTCAAGATGGTGGGAAAGTCAACTGTGTGGCCCACATTTTGCAGGACTTCTGACAGATCTCTTTCATAATGTACCAGATTGAAATGTTTATTTAATTGTGGCGCAGCCAATGGAAGCCTTTTTCAGCCTCAGAGATAAAACAGAAAAATAAAAGAAGAAATAAAGACACATGGTCAGATATAAAATCACAGTTGTGAGATATAAAATCACAATTACAAGAAATAGCGAGGAATAGTCTCATTTGTGAGATATAAAGTTGTAATTAGGACATATGAAGTCGTACTTATGAGGAATAAAGACACAAATGTGACATATATATTTACAGTAGTGAGAAAGTCACATTTGTCTGATATAATGTTGCAGATGTAATGAATGTATGAATTCATAGTCCAAGATATAAAGTCACATTGCGAAATATAATGTTGTAATTTCAAGAAATAATCACAATCAAGATAAGCCTGGTTTTAGAGAAAGGGCTTAGATTAGGCCTTAGTTAAATTAGGACGCTTAAGTTCGCTCACGTCCTTCATCATCTACTGAAACACAGTGACGCCCATCCAGTTATGACGCCTATCCAACTTTGTCTCAAACCCCATTCACTGCCATTTTAAAGCTTGTGAGAGCCAGGACATTTTTTAATATAACTCCGATAGTATTCGTCAGAAAGAAGAAAGTCATTACATTTAGGATGGCTTGAGGGTGAGTCTCTTTAAGACTTGTTTGTGAAACTGGGCGAGAGTGTCACATTTTGACATATAAAGAGATAAAAAGTTGCAGTTATATGATAAATAATGTATTTGTGAGATACAGTTGCAATTGTAAGACAAAGTGACAATTACAGGAGAGTCGCACTTACAAGAAATAATGTCAAAACTGTGAGATATGAAGTCACTTTGTGGGATTTGTGACCCTGGACCACAAAATCAGTCATAAGTAGCACAGGTAGATCTGGAGCAATAGCCAACAATATGGGTATGGGTCAAAATGATTGATTTTTCTATGCCAAAAATCATTAGGATATTACATAAACATCATGTTTCATAAAGATATTTTGTAAATTTCTTACCGTAAATATATAAAAACTTAATTTTTAATTAATAATATGCATTGCTAAGAACTTCATTTGGACAGTTTTAAAGGTGATGCTCAACATTTTGATTTTTTTCCACCCTCAGATTTTCAAATAGTTGTATCTCAGACAAATATTGTCTTATCCTAACAAAATCTATTCAGCTTTCAGATGATGTATAAATCTAAAAAAAAAAAAAAACTGATACTGGTTTTGTGGTTCAGGGTCACATTTATTAAAGCAGTTGTAAGAAAATCACATTTGTATGATTCAGTGTTGTGGTTTTTAGAAATGAATTCGCACTGCAAGTTAAGTCACAGTTGTGAGAAATAAAATCACAATTACACAAAATTAAGTTGCAATTGTAAGAAACAGACTAATTTGTGAGATATAAAGTTGCCATTAGGAGATATAAAGTCACAATTATCTTAACTTAACTTACAATAAAATAAAATCACAACTGTGAGATGTAAAATCACAGTAAGATACACTGTAAGATAATGAAATTTTGCAATGTAACTCACGGCTCATTGTGAGGGTCAGGAAAATGACCTTTTGAGAATTAAAGTGTGGAATTTCTAAAAAAATGAACACACACTTTCAGATTCTTTTGTCTGTTCGTCTGCACTGTTCACGTTCATGGACGTTTATTATGATCTGATTTATTGGCTTTGTCAAAATGTCATATAATTGACTTATTAAAATAGCTTCATTTGATGTGATGGGCTACTTTTCTGAAATCTATGAATGTTGAAACACAACCGGAGATATCAGGGTACAGGGAGCAGCCAGTAACACCAACTGAATACACTATGACGTGCATATTTAATATTATATACTGTACCATTTCTACAACCACTTTCTAACAATAATTTTTGACTACTGCAATTTTTTTTACAGTTCCTATATAACTCCATAATTTACATCAATTCCCTCAGAAGCACAAGTATCATAACCACTAAAAAGAACATGGCCTACCCTTGAGATTCAGAGCAGAACAAGCTGTGGTTTGATGTGACTACCATCTTAGTGAGGAACTGGCACTGGCAACGGCTATTAATAACCATGACGGGGATCAATGAGAGGAACATCTCAAGATGATCAGAGGAGCATCCCAGAATGAACAAGCAGGGCTGGCCTGAGCTGAGTGGAAGCTGCTACATGTATGCCCTTTAATAAAGCAGTAAGACATATGGAGCTGCATGGAACTTGGCTCTGCAGTGGTCAAGCTCTGTAACAAAGATGACTGTGTGTGGAATTGAGGACCCTCTCCTACCTCTCCTCCTCGATCCCGACTGAACTGCGCTCAGTATGAATTATTGACCCTGTAGTCCGGACCCTCTTCATTACTGGGGAGACTGTCAGGCCTGGTTTGCAGATACGGAGAGAGCATCGAGTTGGGTTGGCTGACCATGTCGACGTGCTCTATCTTTAATGCCCTGAGCAAACCGGGCGGTCTCAGCGTTTCATCAGGCCAGCCGTCAGGAAGCATGTTCACGTCCAAGTCTGAGGCCGGAAAGCTTGAAAAGCACCACCTGGGAGCTGGCTGTGCCTCAGTATGTAGTCTTAAAGTTCAGGATAGCGGTGGAAGTGCCTGCAGAAAAGGAGATAGACGTAAAGTTCACCCAAACTTTTTCCACATCTTCACTGCATCTTGCTGAGAACCTGTTTCAGCAATCTAGGCTTATTGGAAAATGTGCCTGTATACCTACAAAATTTGCAAAGATCCAAAAACATAGCTAAACAGCGGCAAACGGAAATGAACACTTGCCATTTGCACAACACTTCTAAACTCAGTACTCTTTTACCACAGTGCATGATTTGTAAACTAATACATTTTAACATTTGCACATAACCCAATCTGTATGTGTGCTTTTTGTGATGTCCCTTACGAAAATTTAATCATGGTTTTATTATAGTAAAATTATTTCAGTAACCACAGTTTTACTACAAATATCATGCTTAACCCTTTAACCGTCGCTCCCATTTTTGAACACAGACATAAAAATGCACTATCCAGACTTAAATTATTATAAATCATGAATGAAAACATTTTGTAATATGATTTCGATGTACGTTTTCCGTGGTAATGCAATGTCTGATTTTAAAATGCCTTTCAAAGGATGAATTTTGAGATTTTAAGGTTTCAGTTGATATATAATTTCTTAAGACTTCTATTGCGTGATAGTGAATAAGGCAATGAAGAAAGTCTTTTTAACACAAAGGTCAGAACTCATGTTATGATGTAGATTTTTTAAGTTGCACTCTTGACATATATTAATCTATTACTTTTCCTACAGAATTTCTAACACAAAAATATGGTAAAATATCTATTTAGGCTTAGACTTAGACCTTTCTAACGATGTATCACGTGTCATGATTAGATTAGGATTTATTTGTAATATGGTGAAGCAAACTTAGGCGTCCCACAGGGGGGATGGTGACAGTTAAACGGTTAAACTATGGTTGGTGTAGCAAAATCGTGGTTAATTTGTGGTTACCATGGTTTAACTATAGTAACCATGTTTTTCTTTTGGATTTATTTGTAGTAAAACCATGGTTAATTTTCGTAAGGGTAGTAAACTTACTCTGTACCTCACCTGGCACAGCATTGCTTGGGTATGAACCCTTTCATAAGTCATGATAAAAGAGCTGAAAGACTTGGAAGCAAGCTAAAATAGCATGTCTGCTTTAACAAATGTGGTTTATCTCATCTACTTTAGTTTACACTATCATTTGGGTTTAGTGTATGTTCTACCACAAGTTATTTTCAAACTTGATAAAGCATTTAGCACCACTCATTGGACATTTTGACATAACTGTCATGATACATACAACAACCATTGTGATAAAAACATTGCCAGATTCCTGGCAATTTAGACAAAACTTCATACGCTGGTCATTTTACTACATTCTCTGGACATTTTACTTTGAAAGTGTCCCAAAAACATGCAAGAAGAAATGCAATATCATTTTTGCACATTTTTTTCCAGTGAGCCTGGGTAAATTTAATGAATCACTTTATTCACTCGAACCTAATTAATAAAAGTAAAGATCACTGAAACCCCAATATCAAACATATACACCGATCAGGAATAACATCATGACCAGTAACAGGTGAAGTGAATAACACCAATTATCTCTTCATCACAGCACCTGTTAGTGGGTGGGATATATCAGCAAGTGAACATTTTGTCCTCAAAGCTGATATGTTAGCAGCAGGAAAAATGTCCAAGGAAGGAACAGTGGTGAACTGGTGACAGGGTCATGGGTGGCCACGGCTCATTGATGGTGTTACCTGGGGAACACTTGGCACCAGGATGCACTATGGGAAGAAGGCAAGCCAGCAGAGGCAGTGTGATGCTTTGGGCAATGTTCTGCTGGGAAACCCTGGGTCCTGCCATTCACGTGGATGTTACTTTGACATGTATAACCTACCTAAGCATTGTTGCAGAACATGTTAAACCCTTTCATGGAAATGGTATTCCCTAGTGGCTGTCTTTCAGCATGATAATGTGTCCTGCCACCAAGCAAAAATGGTTTAGGAATAGTTTGAGGAGCACAACAACAAGTTTGAGGTGTTGACTTGGCCTCCAACTTTCCCAGATCTCAATCCAATCGAGCAAGTCTGATCCATGGAGGCCCCACCTCACAACTCACAGGACTTAATGGATCTGCTGCTAACATCTTGGTGCCAGATACCACAGCACATCTTCAGGGGTCCAGTGGAGTCCATGCCTCGACAGGTCAGGGCTGTTTTGACAGCAAAAATGGGACCAACACAATATTAGGATGGTGGTCACAATGTTATGCCTGATCGGTGTAAATAAATCACTGCTTGAGTCAGTAAGTTGGTCTTCCCTGCAAGGCCAATCTGTTGAGATGATAAGTACTGTCATGTTCTCTATAGCAAGGATTCAAATATTTTGATGTCTAGGAATGATCTCCTTGACCCCCTTCCTAAAATATTAAGAAAGATGTATATTTCTAGAGATCCAAAAATACTAAATGTGATTAAGACAATTAAGACAAAGCTTTAAAAATCTAATAATTGGCTTTTATTTATTGTCACTGTACTGAAGCCAACTGATTAACAAATTAATATGTTAAAGTGCCCCTATTATGGATTTTTGAAATTACCTTTCATGCATTGTGTAACACAGCTATAAATAAATGAAAACATTCTACAAAGTTGTAAATCTGAAAGTGCTCTGTGTATAAAGTTATTGTCTTTCAAAAGAAAGAGTCGATTCTGGGTCATATAAACAAGTCGTTTTTAAAAAACAAACCTTAAGCTGTTTCAAATTGACATCAACATGAAACATTAGCATATTCCCCGCCCACTTGTTACACGCGCAGACCCAGGAAAACTGGAACCCCCCTTCCTGCCTCAAACACTGTAGCAGACACCTTTATAGCAACATGTCGAGAAGATGGTGTCCATTAGGGTACAGTTAGGGCATGTTGCAAAACTCCCATCTTATTTTCTCCAAATTGTCCTACATCGCTGCAGAAGTACTGACCCAGTGTTTACAAAGTGAACATGCAAGGAGGGTCAAACACCCTTTACAAAAAAAAGGGCGAAAAACAGCAATGTAGTATGTTTTAAAGTTGGAGGAGAAAATGAGACAGATACCCTAACTCTCTTGAAACGGAGTGCAGAGTATGCACACGCATCGCAGAGCTAGACAAGACTAGCATTTGTGGTTAAAAAGTGTATATATATATTAAAATATAAAAAAATTCTTTGCAACTGAAGAAAGAAAGACATGAAAATCTTAGATGACTTGGGGGTGAGTAAATTATCAGGACAGTTTTATTCTATAAGTGGAGTAATACTTTAAAAATTGTTTACGTAAAGGAGGAAATGAATCGTTGAGCGAGTCGTTTGAGAGTCGTCGAGCAAATAAGGTAAAAATAAATGCATATTATGAGATAATGAATGTGTTTTTTTGACCATGCATGTCAGCCTGTTCTTGGGAACTCTTAAAACCAAAATATGAACCTTTCATAATCCATAATAGGGGTACTTTATTATATTTAAATGATTAAACTATTATCTTGAAAAAGATTTACTTTTTATTAAGTTAAAATTGAAACATTTTAGTTCAGTTCAGTTTTATTTGTAAAGCACATTTCACATCAAATATCACTCCAAAGCAGCATAAATATTTTGACCCCGGTTTGAGCGGAACAAAAATCTCTGAAAGCCTCCATTTTGTCCATCTGTGCTATTAATGGGGTCCTTATCCTTAAAGTTGTGATGAAGTGGTGAAGGATATTTACTTCCATATTGTGATGTACATCAGATTGTCCCAGATTGAAAAGAAAAGAAAAGAAAAGAAAAGAAAAGAAAAGAAAAGAAAAGAAAAGAAAAGAAAAGAAGGACAGCATCAGGTGTTGATTTGTGACAAATGTCACCAGAAATAAATCTGTCACTTTTACCAGAATAACATTTTCATTACAAATTAAGGTCACAAATAAATATATGGATGATTCATTCACAACAAGATATACAACATATCTTTAGATCACATTAAAACACATTAAAACTATGCTTTGTCACAGGGTTTAAATCCACAGTAAGCGCGTATTTACAGCACAACAATTATTTGCCTGAAGGACAACATAAGTGCCTGTGGTTTCTGCATTATCTTGCTAGTAGCTTTTAGATGGTGCATCACAAGACCTACTTTGCCACAGGAAAAAAAAAATCACTAAATGCAAGTGTGCCTTCAGAGCACCACAACCTACTTGCAGCCTTTTGTTTTTATTTTTTTCCCTGACAGTCACAGCTAAGTATTTACCTCAGCAATTACCCACTGACATCCTTCATCTTTTTAGCAGTGCTGTACAGTCACCCTCAAAAACAACGAGATCCCATAAACATGCTTGCATTCCCACAGAAAAAGCTTACTGTGATTCAAACATGAAAAGGGAGTATACATGGGCCTACGAAATTCGGAAAAAAACAGAAAAAGTCAATTAAAAAAGTAAACAAACCGAAAAGAACACCAGCAGCATAAATGGATGTTAAAATACGTAGATATGCACAGTAATGCTGTTGTGTTTGCTTCTGATGAGAGGAGATGAAAAGACATACACTTTAAAAGGAAACAAGAAGATGTCACCTTCTGTTTGTCTGACATATTTACACAATTACCGCACTATAAAGCTGAGCATCCTGGATCTTTGTGCTTAAAGGTTTGAAGTTTTTGAAGGGGATTATATATATATTTTTTTCTTTCTGTTTCTTTGGTGTCAGCATAAGTCTGTAGAATGGGCATCTGTGGAACTTTATGTTGTATGTGTACATGTAATAAAACAATTAACGATTGTTTAGCCACGTAAAAATACAGAACAGAACACAAAACAACCATATACACATTCACAGTCTGGCAGACATTTCAATGGCATGGGTAATTAAAACCTATCCTTCCTCACCTTACACCCTAATACATATTCACTTACCCCAAATCTACAGGAATTACAGAATCTGTCCGGCTCTCAGAGGTATGGGCACACAATGGTGCTTTTATCATATGCTTATCAGCATGACCTCTTTCTCTCTTTTTAATGCTCGATCTTTTGCCCTTTCAATCAGGAAGCATATTACTCCTCTGTCAGAGCAAAGCACTTCCTAACGACAGCAGAGCCAGCTGGGAAAGAGGGCGAGGGCAGGAGGCCTTCGCATTAACATAATAATCCAGCCATGCTCCCACAGGCCCCGGGGCCAGACAGCATATTAGCTGGGTCCCCTTTGTGAGGGTCCTTGCAAAGGAGAAAAAGCCATCTTATTACTTGCCTGTCAACCTGTGGAACCTTTATTTTCGCCTTTTGGAGTCACTGTTGTGGGTTGTGAGCAGGGGTGTCACTAGACGCTTTTTACTAGGGCCCGTGCGCCAGTGAAATACTGCTGTGCCCCAGTAAAATATTACTGATAAATCCTTATGTATCAAAGGGATTACCATATACTGACCTGAACATTTTTTCTGAATGTATTTCAGAAATTAAACCACGTGTGTTTAACAGCTACAGCTGTTTAGAATCAGAATTTGTGATGCCAGATTTTCAAATGAATCACTCTTATGAGCTACTGGTCCAGTGGGTTTGCAAAAATGTCTGAAATTGTTTGTGATTCAGTTTGAATTATTTGGACAGTTCTCACACGCACTGAATAGTTTGCAGTGGTTTTTTTAGACCAAAATAGTAATTGGGATATTTTACTTATCTACAATCCAGCAAAGGAAACAAAACGTCTTTTATCATTAAAAATGAACATGTTTTCAGATTGTTGACACCCAGGAAATAATCTGACTGAAGAATTATTTGGATACTGGAAAAACATTGGGATAGGGGAGACCGGGGGCAATTGTAAAAGGGTGCATTTGTAACACAATCAATTCCTCCAATCAGAAACAAGCTAGAGTGATGACACTTAAAGGGGTGGTCCACTGGCTTTTTTCAAAGGCTTGAATGTGTTTATAGGGTGCATTGTAACATCTTCATGCTTCGTTTTTCACATATTTTACCTTTATTCTGTTTACATACTTGCTACAACATAAAATGGTCCCAACTCCCTCTGTTGTGTGCTCCTGGGGGCACCGTTTATACAAATTTCAGGGTCTGTGATGTCATTAACCCAGGAAGTAGCTCGTTGTAGTCCCTACCAGCTGTTTGTTGTAGGCCTTACAAAGCGAATTCTGTAAAAGACAATGGACTACTTGCACTGAGCATCTGTCACAAATCCTGTCCGGCCACCAGAGGTCTTATTAACATTTCACACTACACAGACTGTTGCACTACATCCTGGACTACATTTCCCATGCTCCACCACTCTAATTACGCACACAGCTGTAACCAATCAAGCACACTATATCCACAAGTTTCCTACGCCCCATGAGGCCTTGCATCAAAAGTGGGAGCGTCTTCCGGTTCGTAGTAAACAAGCGGGACGTGACACTCGTTCATTCAACAGTTGACAGTAGTGATGGGCAAATGAAGCCTTGTGAAGCACTGACATTTTCCTCTGACTGATTCGGGGAAAGATTCAAAACAGCACGATCTGGTGGTTAGTAAAAAATAAAGCAGCCAAAAGCCTGTGAAAGAAACATGTCGGACGAAACATTCAGGCATATCACAGATTGACTGTTACGTGCACAAATACAAGTCTAACAGCGTGTGTGTATGTTTGTTGAATTTCTGTCTCTGATAAATTCATTTACCCATTAAACTGTGGCATTAAATGCTAGTACGAATATCTTATGTAATAGAAGAATGATGTACATTAAGTGCATATGGAAAAATGTTTAATTTTCCTGAAATAATTTGTATTTTTCATATTACTTGTATGACAGGGTATTTTAAAATATAAATGAATAAGTAAGATCTGGGAGTTCGAACTGGGGAGAGAAAATCGAGGCTTTGTTTGTCACTGGTTTCGTGATTTCTACGTTAATAACACAAGCCTCAAATCGAGGCTTCATGAATCGAGGCTCTTAACACAAGCTCCAATGCCTCGGTTCAAATGTCACATCATTAGTAGTTGAAATCATTCAAGATTTAGCGATCCAAACTTGCGAACGATGTGGGAGCACAGCTTCGAACGTGGGAGCACAGTAACAACATCTCTCATAAAGGTTTGCAACTTTACAAGGTAAACAATGATCCGAAAAACACTTAGCCTCTCGCTAATTAACACACAAAATACCATCGGTATAGTACTACTGCCGCCTCACCGGGAGTTGTACCCACGTTCTTTTTAACAGTAGCGCCCCTCGGAAACAGGTGGTTTCTCTGCCTGCCCTGAATCTCTCGCATGTTTATCAGATTACCTTTTTGCCTACATTTGCCGTTGATCGACCCTCACCTGGTCAACGATTTACTCTTATGTCCTGCCATCTGCATACCTGTTTGCTATTGTTTGACCCTCGCCTGTTTACGACCACGTCTTTGATTGTAAATAAAGCTTGTCACTCCGTTACAGAATACTCGGCCACACAAGGATCCAGCAGCTTTTCCGAGGAAGATTGTACACGACAAGAATACTTCAAAATAAGAATCCACAAAACCAAGACAGGGAAACATAGACTGGAATCATGACAGCGTCGTGACGCACCTCCGGTTTGAAATAACAGTACTATGTTAGCCACTATCATGCGTCATTTTTTCATTCATAATAATCTTTCTTTAAGGCAGTTACCGCACATTTATCCAGCCATATAAAAGCACTAATGTACACAAGCAATACTGCTTTTACGAAAATTATCCATTGTTTTACTACAAATAAAACCAAAAATTGAAATTGTAGTGAAACCACAGTAACCACAAATGAACTTGGGTTTTACTACAATAACCACAGTTTAACCATGGTAGGCTACTTGTGGTAAAATTGTGGTTATAGAAACCTATGTTAATATAGGTGTGGCTAGCTAGCATATGAGATTTGATCATGGCTGCATCATCGAGCCACACGCCCAAGTGTACGCACCTTGTTTTTCTTACTTTTCTGTTAGAAAATGAACATATTTAAATGTAAAACTACATTTAAAAATGTTTAGTGTTACCCATTAAACAATGTGTTTAATTTTTTTTTTTTTTTTTAATAAATTAATATTATTTCCACAGTTATTCTGTTAATAGGTCTATCTTGTACTATTTCATTAAGGTTTGGCTAAAGACTTCTCTGGACTCACCAGCTGATTAATGTATTTTGAGTAAAATATATATTTAAATGATTAAAATCTAGATACCACTCAAATAGCTGCCTAGGCTTCTGCAAAACAAAAAAAGACTTTTGGTTTTTGAACGCATATGATGCCTGACATCTAAAAGAATTTGAATCATATACAAAAAAAAAAAAAAAAAATCTTAATTAACATTATTAGACACTACAGTCGTAAAGTGATTACTCTGAAGTAGGCTTTTATTTGAGATACAGTGGGTTAATATGACCAAGGGGGCAACTGTAACACTCTGACTTGCATTTAATTTAATATGTGAAAATTGAAAAAGTAAAAATACATCACTTGTATTATTAATTAGTGCATCTTTATTAGTTTCTTGTATCAAAAGATTGCAAGTAATCTGTGATTTATGAAGGAAAATGTGAAAAAAAAAGAAATGCTCTCCGATACTGAAATTTAAACTGATTAAAAACAAACTACTCACCCAAAAATGAAACTTCTGTCATCATATACTCACCCTCATGTTATTCCAAACCTGTATTTCTTTATTTCTTATTCTGAATACAAAAGAGGAATTTCTAAAGAATATCCTGGCCACCCATTTCAATATAATGATAGCAAAAGAAAGAAGACTGGGGTTGTCAAGCACCAAAATGACAAAAAGCACCATATAAATATCATTAAAACTGCCTTTTTATCATATTACAAATCTTAGGTTATTTTCACAGTTTTTTACAAGGAATTTTGACTAAAGTCTTTGATATCCATCGTATCTGTCCTTTGCATTTTAATATCAGTTTAGGAGAGAGGTATAATTCATGAACAGGTTGTGTTTTGAATCTATGATTCAGTTCACAAACCCTTTCTGAATGATTCTTTTCCAAATCAAACTGATCTGTCTCACTCGATGATCCAGTTGCATCGGTTACCATCCCACCGGAGCGAAACATTATATGTGAACATCACACAAATATCTCTTCCCAAATGCTCTTGGGCTATTACATAGCTTCAGACTTATATGAGATATATCAACTTTTATGACACTTTCTTTGTCTTTTTGAAGCTTGAAAGTTACATTTTATTGCAAATACAGCACATGGAAAATAATGACTAGTACATTCTTCAAATGTTTCCTATTGTTCCTGTTGGGAAAAAGAAAGTTAAGTGAGTCTGAAATGACATGAGGGTGTGTAAATAATACTAATACTTTAAGGTATCTAAATTTTAGCTTAAAATAGTACAAGCAATTTGAACTTTACCCACATGCACTGGAAAAGGAATAGCTATTTATTTCTTCCCAAAGGCTTTCACTGCCGGCTGTTAGCAATATGCGCCGGACATGTGATCTTATTCACTAATCTCCTTTAACACATATTGTGACTAGCCGCCTGTTTTCTCAAGAGGCTCTTGTGTGTCAAATCAAGTGGCTCTTCACACAAGTGTCTTGAAGTGCCTGAGTGCTTGAATGAGGAACAAGCATTTCAAAAACTCAAGCGCTACTCACAATAATGTAATATAAAACAAAGGGCACAAGAACAAACACTTCCATTGTACTTCTCACTATAAAGACGCCATAATTTAAGATTCATCAGTAGTGTTGAATTTAGATGGGCAACGTGGGCATTAAGCCGACGTTCAATGAGGAATCATCCATGTGAGGCTGCTGGAGGGAGAGCAACGGGGAGTCTGTCAGGTCATTTAGTTTTAAAGGACCTCAGATGGTGGATGCGATGGTGTGCGCTGACAGCTCAAGAGCAGAGGAACAGATAGACAGAGGAGGTGGCGTCGAGGTCTGGCAGTGAAGTCTCCCAACTCTGAGATGTCAGAGGAGGAAGATGAGGAGGCAGCAACTCCACAAACAACCGGATCAAGCCACACCATAGGCCCCACCAGTCAGTGCCCCCTTGGGGGCAGCGCTCTAATTGGTGGAAAGGGCAGCCCGTCCGCTCTTACACTCAGATCTCTCTGAGGACATCCGAGGCAACGTGCCAATTACTGCCAATTGTTGGCCTCGTCATTGAGATGTGGACAGTCGTCCACATGGAATATGACTGGGGCCGGAGAATATTCCATTTTTTTTCTGAGGACGGGTGCAGAGAGTCGCATATGCTGAAAAACAAACTCTGGCTTATGACCCCTGCTAGATAGCGTCCATTCATGTTATATCCACTGAGACACGCGGCTCTCTCTATGAATATTCGTTACATGCAGTAGGGGAAAAATAATCAGAATACTTTAGCTTTCTGTTCTGATGCTTTAAGCTCTGGTAAAAGGACAGTTTCATATAGACAGGGTGAGTTAATGTGAAGTGATTCTAACTGACAAACCCTGTACTTTTCAAACCCTCAAGTTCAGGCTATGTTTAAAGAGGGAATAGCCCATTATGGGCTGCTTGGAGGGAGTTCAGCACACATAGTGGTTCATCCATTATCCATAAGCTGTTCATCACGGTTAGGGTCAGGGGAAGACCACAACTCTTCCCAGCAGGCAAAGAACGTACCGGGGAAGAGGAACTCCACTCTCTGGGGTGTGTACACGGTAGACAAGAAAGAAATTAAAAATAACAATCAAAAAGGAATTAAAAATTCAAAAAATATTGTGCACAGATGAAATCTGTGCCTTTTAATTGTTGGCAAAAATCTCTGCAAAAAAAGAGACCTTGGTAATTTTATACTGATAAATTATTCAGCACACATTAATAACAGTCCAAGTCCAAGCAGCATAAGAGGAAGCTGTTTTAAGAGTGATGAACGGCTGGTGTTTCCAGAGTTTCCGCATGGCAGTAATTCTTTCGGTTTTAAGTGCTAAAAAATGACATGAGAATAAAAAGCTTATTTTAAGAAGTTCAGATGATGTTTCCAATGCACCCAAATGATACTTAGGAGCCACAGTAAAGAGTGTATGTTAATACATTTGTGCATTAAGACAGCAGTGCTATTCCTACTGAACCGCTGAATGTTTAAAATGTTAATTACACAAAATGTAATGTAGGGATGTTCCCGAATAGTCCATATTCAGAAAGGCATTCTGAATAACGCCTTCTACGGAGTCACTAAAGGGACATAGCGGTAGCCGGTTGCATTACAATAAGAGGGTTTTCACGACACGTCATCAATCGGCCATATTGGTGGCACTGAACGTAAACAATCCCACTGAACCGAACAAAACTTGCATATTTTGCTAATTATTGTTGCTGAAAATAGTCAATTATTGTCATGTTTTGGGCTGTACTAACTGGCTGGACCAGGGAAATCATTTGGAGTACTATAGACTACCAAAAGTTAACAAATCAAGGAGAAGAGTGCAAAAAACTGTCTGAGGAACAAAAGGCGTTTGTGGTTGGCCAAACTGAACCAGGATTTCCAGGGGAAGAATCTTGACAACATTTGTGTTTGTTTTTATCATTTGCAGTCAGGTAGGTGAAATATTAGGGTAATATTAACTTTAGTTTGTCAAAATATTGCGCCCTTTCCTGCTTACTAAATCCTTCTCTATATGATTTAGCAGCTTCCACACATTTTTCTGTGGTTTAGACAACAACATTTTTTTAAGCAATTTAATTCCTCCGTGTCAACGTAGCGCCATTTTGGAGTATCCGCTGGACCCAAACTGCATACGCTGTTTTCGTTCAAATATACGTAGAAAACGCATCTATGTGGTGCGGCTGACACAGAACGGTTTACGTAATTTGCGTCTAGAAGATAGTCTCCAAAATGCCGCTATACGCTGACACAGAGGAGACGAATTGTTGAATAAAATCGTTATTTTTTTTCTTTGCGTACAAAAAGTATTCTCATCGCTTCATAAAATTCATGTTGAACCACTGATGGCAGATGGACTATTTTGATGATGTCTTTCATACTTTTCTGGGTCTTGACAGTGGTATTTACCTGGCAGTCACAAGCCTCCTGGTTTTCATCCAAAATATCTTAAATTGTGTTCCGAAGATGAACAAAGCTTTTACGGGTTTAGAACAACATGGGGGTAAATGATTAATGACAATATTTTCATTTTGGGGTGGAGTAACCCTTTAAAGGAGAAGTCTACTTCAAGAACATAAATTTACAGATAATGTACTCACTCCCTTGTCATCAAAGATGTTCATGTCTTTCTTTCTTCAGTCGTAAAGAAATTGTTTTTTTTTTAGCATTTTAACATTTTAGCATTTTTCACCATATAGTGGACTTATATGGTGCCCCAAGTTTGAACTTCCAAAATGCAGTTTAAATGTGGCTTCAAACGATCCCGAATGCGGTTGTCCCAGCCAAGGAAGAAGGATCTTAACACTCGTCTTGTCTTACTCTGCCTGAACTCTGTTTTCTTCCGGGTCATGACAGTAGGGTATGTCGAAAAACTCCTATCTCGTGTTCTCCCTCAACTTCAAAATTGCCCTATATCGCTGTTTTACATTTTGTTAAGGGTGTTTGATTTTCTTTGCATGTTCTCCTTGCAAAGACTGGGTCGGTACTTCTGCAGCGATGTAGGATGATTTAGAAATGATTTTTGAAGTTGAGGGAGAAAATACAATTGCAGTTTTTCGACATACCCTAACTGTCTTGAGCCAGAATACACAAGTTCAGAGCAAGAGCAAGACAAGCATTTGAGATTAAAAAGTATTTAAATTGTATTTTTTTAATGGAAATAACCGATCGTTTCGCTAGATAAAACCCTTCTTCCTCGGCTGGGATCATTTACAACCTCATTTGGGATTATTTGAAGCATTGCATTTTGGAAGTTAAGTAAGAGCAAATTAAGTTAATTAAGCAAATTAAGAAATTACTGAGGCAAAAGTTGTAATATTTAGTTAACACAGAGAACTGGTCCCCAAACTAAAGTGCGACCAAATATTTTATATATTACAGAATTATATATATTATAAAAATCATCAAATATAACCCATACATTATAAAAAATATCCCATTGTTAGAGCAATATCCTCATGTTATTTGAAAGTAACAGTCCATGTGTTTTTATACCAATTTTCCACATTCTAAGATCAAATTTAAAACAAACAGGATTCAATGTAAGATTTGCAGTAAGAATGTCACAATTAAGATTTGTCATAATAAACAATAATACGTTGTTAATAAACAATAGGCTGTTAAGCCCAGAATTACTGTTCATGTTTGCTGTCAGTCACTCTATCTGAGGATTATGTTTTCAGATGGAAGATGACTGTTGGGTTCAAGGCTTAATGCACTCCTTGATATGTATTTCATGTCTAATCAATCAATTCATCAATCTGCTCAATCTGTTTGCCATCCATGATCTCCATGGTTTTGATCTCACCTATAGAAATGAACGGTATTAATATTTAAAGCGCGCTAACTAGATCTAATCATGAGAGCCAACCCTCACTACATCCTCACTGAGCGAAGACAGCATGTCAAGAGATGCCTTGCTCATCTAGATAGGAACCTGCATGATTCGCACATCAACACAGCCACTTAGTTATTCTTTTTCTTATTCATTACTAGGAGGGAGGAGGGACTCCCACCCATCAGCCATGGACATGAAGCAATACTTTCACTGCTTAATAATTAATAAATGACTGAGTGCATGTGGTACCTCACCTCCAAATGCATACTATCTGTACATTAAACAATGGACTTGAAAGTAGACACAGAAACACAGAAATATGCATGAATTTCTTGCAGATAAAAAAAAGGCTGCATACTTCTGTGAGCAAAAAAGGAAGCAACAATTGCCTTCCCAAAGCATGATGCAGAGCCCGTCTTGTTTTCTCTTCCTTAAAGGCAGTGCTCTATTCTAAATATTTACAAACTGAATAGTGCACATGAGATGGAATAAGTGGAGGAACTCAATAAAAGTAGTCCAGGGCCTGAAGGAGAAAACAACAACTTCTCAGAGCTGGTTGAAAGAAACACTGCCAATGGAAGAAAAACAAATTTTCAACTTCAAAATAATTCAGAAGCAATTGAAGAACTGAATATTCTGCCATTGCTGTACCCAGAGCAGTGTAAAAGTAGTGTGTTCATTTACATACACTGTATACTAGAGAGCAAGGATTGTTTTATTCAAAGCTGTGAAATGTTGGCCTCAAACATCTTTATCATATTAGTGATACATAATATGTAGTGATACATTTTAATATAATAAACTTTAAATCCCAGATGCACACTTTTCAAATAAGTAAAACATTTAAAATTTACTCCTCATGCACATAGGATCATTGCATTTATTTTTTTATTTTTGGGGTATTATATCAAGCTCAAAAACAACACAAAAGAATGTAATTTTTGAGAATTTAAATAATGCATGATTTGATAAACTGAAAATATAATTCAATATTGACCAATATGGTTTATAGTTAAAAAATAAAAATTCAAAATTTTTTATTTACGACTTTTGTAGTCGTTTTCATGATAAACTGAAAATCCATCATTGAGCAATATGGTTTATACATAATTTTTTTAAAACAATTTTTCACATTTTTTATGAGTTACGACTTTTGTAGTTATCCATGTACACTAACTTTTTTACACTAAGATAACAGGGTAAGTGAAGCATGAATCAATGTAAATTAAGTACAGTAATTTTAAAGTAATTTAAAGCAATTTTGTTAACTTATGAAAAATTGTGAAAATATCTTTACATTTTATATACACAGTGCTGCAATGATGACATTTTTTTTGTAGTCCAACTCAGAAGTTAGCATCACTCTTAATGCGTTTCCCAAAAACTTCTTTAGCCAACTATGGTCACAAGTTCCGTCATTACCAACATAGTTGAACGATTCTGTGTTTCCCGAAACCATAGTTCAAACGAACATTCGCAAACAGCATCACAAACTTACGTGGTTGGAACTAAAGCTCTCAACCTTATTAGTAAGACATATGGGCTCAATAAATTATGCTCTTGGGCACAATAAGCAAGCTAACATGCAGTACAATCTATATCTTTCACTTGATCTAAATATAAATGTATGTATTTTTAAGCTTCCTCTGTAAGCGCAGTTTTTGAATAGTGCGCATGCGCATAAATGGAACTATTTACATAAAGGGAACCCCGGAGTATGACGTAAGAGCGAACCCGCGATAAATCAAACATCAAATAGAGCCAAATGACAGGGAACAAAAATTAGTAATTTAGTCATCAGGTGCCATGTTCAATATAGCTGCATTTTAGAGATCTCTAAGCAGTAAAATAGCATAAGTTATTACTCAGTGACGTCATTAACAACGGCCGTACATTGTTGAACTAATGTGGTTCAAACAACAGAGATGCGACCATGTTCGGGAAACAGTCGTGACTAGTTAGTTCATTTCCACAACAATGCGCAAAAGTTACGTCGTTGTATGGGAAACACAACCCTGGCTCGTTCAACAAAAACCTGATAGTTTTTTTTTTTCCTGATAGGATTTTTTTCCATTGACCTTTGGATTACTGCAGAAATTAAACTCTGTGACAAACAAAAGCTTATTATTCTTACATGTTTTGTTCATTATCATAATTTTCAATAATCAATTTTAAAGCCAAAACAGTTGTCAGAAGTAAAAAAGCTAAATGTAGTCTATAAACAAACTACAACATAGGTTCATGGCTTCAGTGTCATCATCACATAACAACTCTTTAGGTATTTAAAAAAATTAAAATTAAAATTAAAAAAAAGATTCTAAAAGTTTGAGTCAGAGTAGTTTGCAGGAGTGTAATTATGCACAATGAGACTGAAATTGGAGTAGCGAGCAGATGAGTTTACCTGTTAGAGCATAATTAATTTTTTTTTTTTTTTGGGGGGGGTGGGGGGGGGGAGTAAA
>JAHKKF010500482.1:0-12324 GCA_019740295.1 Labeo calbasu
GAAAAAACTGTAAAATATTGCAATTTAAAAAAGTGGTTTCCTATTTTAAAATGTAATTTATTCCTGTGATGCAAAGCTGAATTTTTAGCATCATTACTCCAGTCTTTAGTGTCACACGATCCTTTCAAATATGCTGACTTATTATCAGTGTTGGAAACAGTTGTGCTATTTTTTTTTATATATATATTCAGTCTTTGATGATAAAAACACATTAAAAATTTAAAGTAGAAATACACTTTTGTAAAAATACACACTACCATTCAAAGTTTGGGGTCAGTACATTTTTTTTCTTTCTTTGAAAGAAATTAATACTTTTATTCAGCAAGGATTTGATCAAAAGTGATAGTAAAGATAGTAAATACTGTTTTTAAAACTTTTTATTCATCAGAAAATCCTAAATCAGGTTTAATTTATTTATTTAATTTTTTGACAATATGAAATAAAAAAAAATGTCTTAGTGTAAATGATACAAAATTTACTTTGACGGTACAATGGTATAGTAATGATTTATGATTTTTAATACTGTACTAGTTTGGTGTCTACCATAATATCCAATTACTGTCATATGCATAAAATATGGTACTTAATACTTGGTACTTAAACGTAAAACTCAAAGAATACTATGGTATTACCATGATAGAGCTAAAAAAAAAGTTATTATGGTTATTGTGATGATACATGCCCAGTTTTACCACTTTACTAGTATATCCTATAATATCATGGAACTATATTATCCACTGAGGCTCAGAAACTGAGTTAGTAATTTTAATATATGTTTCTAAACATTCATTCACACCTTCATTAGTCAAACATGAAGTAGCAGCGAAGAAATTGCTCCGTTGCCTCTAAAAGTGGATTAAAGTAAACAGAACTGGGTAAATAGATTGCAGGTACTCAAGAGTTGGAGATTTAGCCCGCTCTCCACCCCGTTGTAATTACATCTGAAGGAAGGAGAAAAATAATCATCAGAAGAAACAGCATAATTTAAGTTTTCGTAATTCATCTAATTACACGAGAGCGAGAATCAATAATGGTGTTTAAATATGCACCCCTGCTAGGATGATGAATATGGTTGAGCTCTCAGTGGTGCTCCGGGCTTGATTAGCTAAATGATTGGCTTTCTCCCTGCCAGATCCCAGCTCGCACTACGTTATCACACTGAAGGCCTTCAACAATGTGGGGGAGGGAATCCCTGTGTATGAGAGCGCCATCACACGACCCCAATCAGGTAGGTCACAGCCGGCACCGCTCAGCCCTGTAACACGCCACACCTACAGCTCTCGCATACTCGTCCGCATTTGGTACTGCTTTATTCTTAATATGGAAAATATTGCCACATTTACTATAAAATAACATTGCATCTACCTGTCTGTTGAACAGATGTATTTGATTAGACCTCGAGAAGCTTGATGTCTCCAAATATCTTCTAAAAATGCATTTCTGTTATTTCTGGGTATCATATTGACGTTATGGATATGCATAGTGGTTGAGTGTTTGTTCTTCTCATTTTAAGAGTTCTCCAGTAGACTTGTGGTCTCTAATGCTTCTGCTTCCTAGCAACCAGATGAATTCTCATGATTATAAGATAAAGATGAAGCCATATGCACTTCACGACTGAAGCGCTGCTTAATAGCCCTGCGCATGACGGAGATGCAGAGGTTTGATTAAGCAATGCTCTTATCCGACATACAGAAACATCTTAACGTGACAGACGAATCCAGGAAATGAGTCACTTCAGCGTTCAAGTGAATGTTGACATGACATGGCTGAGTAGCACTGGTCAAAGACTATAATTAATGTTTTAAAACACTGGTGAAATAGCCATTTTTATCATCTGCAGTGCTAAAATGTTTGTGCAAAATTAGGGTTAAGTGCCATCTTAACCAGTAATTTATCAACATGCTTTGGTTTTGTGATTAATTTGGAAGAACACACTTCATTTTTCCCCTCAGAATTTTTTGAGTACTGAATGGTTGACAATGGTTGAATAATAATAATAAAATAATAAGGATAAGAATAAATAAATTATTAATTAATAGTATATTATTATTAAAAAAAATAAATACATAAAAACAAGAAGTTTTGCATTACAAGAAGTATTGCAAGTATTGTAATATTTCACTATAAAATAAAATTAAATAGCATTTAGTAAAAAAATAAACTACCGCTGCTACTACTGCTGCCACTATTACTACTACTACTACTACTAACATTAATAATTAATTTTACATTACAGCTGTTCTACTGTATACTACTGTATCCCGTACTGGCTAGTTTTTATTAGCATCAGATCAAATGTGGTGTCTGTGCTCACTAAGGTTTGTAATATGACAAATATTACATTAAGAGTGCCAAGAACTTGATTCACACTGCGTAGGGAATGAAAGATGAAAAACTGTAGATGGCTACTTTCTGAACTCCAGATAATTCTAACCTCCCGTTTTGATCAATGTTACATTCTTAATACCTCCCAGCATGCAATGTGGTACCTGGAATTTCTAATTTCTCCTGGTTTACCTTTAACTGAACTCAAGGAAACCTGCTGCAGGGGCTTTGAAAATCTCCCGCAGAGTTTATATCTGCTCGCTCACCCATTCTTTCATACATAAGCGTCTCTTCCACCATTACAGAAAATGTTGTAATCTATTCTAACAGGTAAGGGTAACAGTTTTGCCTCTTCTGAGAATACCAGAATATACATACACATTGTTTTTATTTCCAGGAACTCAGTGAGTAAATTACTGTATGCTGAAGAGTGTGTTACTTTGCTTTTTTATGCATTGTTTTGTTAGGCATTGCATGCTAGTAGGACAGTGAGTGCGTTTACATTCCGCTCTTTAACTGAATTCCAGAGAACAAGCAGAGCTCAGCCTCACGTAGTGCTCACTATGGGGCTGCTTCAGCAGCACTATGGAAAATAATCTGTTTTTTCCCCCACTTTGCCATTTGAAAACAGTTAAATGTTCAGTTTAGAAAGAATGTGTTCTCAGTTTCACACATATAAAAGCCAGTGAGCATATTTTTCCCCTCCAAATTGTTATTCTTGGAGGGAGCGCTTAGGAAAACAGCTGATTTAAGGCAGGCGTAAACAGCTTTAAATCTATAAAAGGATCACACTTCCATTTGTTGTGCTGGTATTTGACACTATCATATCAGTAAAACCAGAGCTGCATTGTACATTGAACATATCTGAGTGCTTTGGTGAATATTCAAAAAATGCACATTTCCAAAACCTTGGCCCAGACAAGGTCTTTGATTCCACACCTCAAATAAAATTAATATACAGGAAAGAAAAGTAAAAACCTTTTCATCTGCTTCCTTCTGTGTTAATTGGGTTAAATTGCAGTGTTATTCATTAGAGCAACCGATCTCGTTGAGATCTTCATTCATTAGCTGAAAACTTATGACCTTGACGCACATAATAATTTGTGATTTTCAAACTTTACAATAAATACAAGGTATAATAAATGTAATGACAGTTTTAACATTTGATGTTGGCATTTAGAAAGGAAAAGGAAAGGAGTATCAAAAAAGTATATACAGTTGAGGTCAAAAATTTTAGAATCTGCAAAATGTTAATTATTTTACCAAAATAAGAGGGATAATACAAAATGCATGTTATTTTTTATTTAGTACTGACCTGAAAATATTTCACATAAAAGATGTTTTCATATAGTCCACAAGAGAAAATAATAGTTCAATTTGTAAAAATGACCCCATTCAAAAGTTTACATGTGGTTGATTCTTAATAGTGTTGTTACATGAATGATCCACAGCTGTGTTTTTTTTTTTGTCTTGTACAGTTAAACTGCCTGCTGTTCTTCAGAAAAATCTTTCAGGTCCCACAAATTCTTTGGTTTTTCAGCATTTGTGTGTATTTGAACCTTTTCCAACTATGACTGTATGATTTTGAGATCCATCTTTTCACACTGAGGACAACTGAGGGACTCATATGCAACTATTACAGAAGGTTCAAACGTTCACTGATGCTTCAGAAGGAAAAACGATGCATTAAGAGCCAGGGGTGTAAACTTTTGAACAGAATGAAGATGTGTACATTTTTCTTATGTTGCCTAAATATTGTTTTTTTTTTCATTTAGTGCTGCCCTTTGGAAGATACAGAAGATACTTACATGTTTCCCAGAAGACAAAATAGGCTAAATTTACCCTGATCTTCAAATTCAAAAATGTTTTACTCCCCAGGTCTTAATGCTTTGTGTTTCCTTCTGGAACATCAGTGAGCATTTGAACCTTCTGTAATAGCTGCATATGAGTCCCTCAGTTGTCCTCAGTGTTAAAAGATGTATCTCAAAATCATACAATCGTTGGAAAGGGTTCAAATACACAAAAATGCTGAAAAACTCATGAACAGCTGTCATTAAAAAAAGAGCTATGGATCATTCAGGAAACAACACAGTATAAGTGCATGTAAACTGTTGAACAGGGTCATTTTTATCAATTCAACTATTATTTTCTCTTGTGGAATATATGTGAAGGTTTTTTATTTGACATCTCTTATTCAGGTCAGTACTAAATAAAAAATAACATGTATTTGGTATGAAAAAAATAACGGTTTGCAGATTGTGCAAGGTGTATGTAAACTCTTGATCTCAACTGTAATTGTAATCTTGGACCATTATCTGGTGCACTTCATTGTGCTGTAAAGACAATCCATGTAAAATTCTAGATGCTGATAGACCTTCTAGTCTGAGGTCTAAACAAAGTCCTAACCGTTTTGCTTAGAATTCAACAGACTTTCTGTATATGAGCTCTCACTATCTGACTGATATTTTTCCTCCTTTATGTAGCTAGTAGTGAACTGAGCTGATGTAGTTCCTTGACTCATTGTAGACGTAGTTCTCTGTAGCTCTAAATGGATTTGTGACTGTCTCTTGATATTCTGTTCTAATCCAAGATTTCTCTCTTTCTCCTTTCTCAATCCCGCCTCCACAATCCTCCCCTCCTCACCTCCCATTTTAACCCATTAATCCGTTCTCGCCCTTCGTTACGTGTCTCCCCTCCTTCAACCCTCCCCTTGTTCGTGTAATCGGGCTCACCCTTTTTCACCTTTCACCTTTTATTTTTTTGCCATGGGACATTGTGTAATTTGCTTGCAGACCCCATAGACCCTGATGTTGATTTGTACGAACTTTTCCATGCTCCATACACTCCAGTACCAGACCCTTTACCCATGCTGCCTCCTGTGGGCGTTCAGGCGTCCGTCCTGACCCACGAGACCATTAAAGTCACCTGGGCGGACAACTCGCTGCCTAAGAACCAGAAGATCACAGATGCACGCTACTACACAGTGCGCTGGAAGACCAACATACCCGCAAACACCAAGTTTAAGGTATGGTTAACAGAATCTAGGCTACTCACAGAGTCTGTCTACAGAATAAGGTGACTGATAGTGATTTATTTATTTTAGGTGGCTAACACCACCACATTAATTCACACGGTGACGGGTCTTAAGCCCAACACCTTGTACGAATTCTCGGTCATGGTGACCAAGGGCCGGAGGACCAGCACCTGGAGTATGACTGCACATGGAACAACTTTTGAAACAAGTACGTACTCTAGATGGGACAGCTTGCGGTTTGGTTTCAGGTTAATGACTCAAGTAGTTAAACAGCTTTGTTGTACATGTAAACACACTTAATGAACACTAAGCTTTGCATTAACATAAAGTGTGAGAGTATTTCTGTGTTTGTAGTCTTGATTCATTTTGTCTTTCTCCCCAGTCCCAAGTTCTGCACCTAAAGATGTGACTGTAGTGAGTAAAGAGGGGCGACCACGAACCATCATCGTCAACTGGCAGCCACCTTCAGAAGCCAATGGCAAGATCACAGGTGACAAAGTTATATTAAAAATATATTGCCAGTTGGAGAAAGTATGGTTTACTCACCCTCAATCCACCATCCAAGGTGTATATGACTTTCTTCTTTCAGACAAATACTATGGGAGTTATAAACATGTTCTGGCTCTTCCAAACTTTTTAATGGCCGTGAATTTTGAAGCCCAAAAAAGCACGTCCATCCATCATAGAAAGTACTCCACATGGTTGAATGTTTTAAATATGGATATTTTGCTTACACAAATGCATCAGTTCACTTTAGAAGGCCTTTATTAACCCCCAAGAGCCATTTGGAGTCCTTTATAATGGATGGATGCACTGTTTTGTGCTTCAAAATCTCGACCCCTGTTCACTGCCGTTATAAAGCTTGGAGGAACCAGGACATTTTTTTAATATAACTGATTGTTTTTGTCTGAAAGAAGAAAGGATGGCTTGAGGATAGATAAATTATAGGGTAATTTTCATTTTTGAGTGATATATCCCTTTAACTTGCCTGATTTATCATTACAACGTGCCTCCGTTTCACTTTTTTCTTCCTTCCCAGGTTACATCATTTACTACAGCACTGATGTGAAAGCAGAGGTTCATGACTGGGTTATTGAGCCAGTAGTGGGGAACAGGCTAACCCATCAGATTCAAGAGCTGACCCTTGATACCACCTACTACTTCAAGATTCAGGCGCGCAACTCCAAGGGGATGGGTCCTATGTCTGATGCTGTTCAGTTCCGCACTCCTAAAGGTAAACCAGCTCATTCTCAGCTGATGAATGATAACAATCATTGCTACCTGCTGAAAAGACCTGCATATGTTGGGTTACGAATCTGAAAATACAATAGGATATGGCTTAACCAGTTAATCAACCAGAAGAGACCAACTAGACCAGTAGCAAACCATAATGAACAAGCCTAAACCAAAGAGGACCACTATGGAAATTGATGCTGTTCTTTTCAGCAGGGTTTGGTTGTTAAATTATTAGTAGGATTTGATATTGGGACTATATTCTGTTACCATATACACATACGCTAATTTAACCTAATCTAAAGCTTAACCCTTTGCATTTACCCTGACCTCACCAATCTTTCATACTGGTTCATGCACAAGCCGCCCGTAGGGTCCTGCTTAGCTCTGACTGCACGCCTCTCTCCCTCTAACCTGTCTCCTCTCCTTCTGCTTTGTCCTGCTAGCCGAATCCTCTGACAAAATGGCTAATGACCAAGGTAATTGCTCTCTCTTCTTTTATTCCACTAATGTTCTCAAATTGAAGTGAGCAGCTTGTTTTCCCTGAATACTGAAATTCATCAGCAGTCACGAAAAGATCCAGCTGGTGTATAGCAGGGAAAAACATCTTATTTGCTTGCCTGACTGCCATTTACTAAGAGATTATCAGCAAAATGCACATGTGGCTAAAACTTCATACTACTAACAGTCTTTCAACAAGCACATTTTGGTCATCCACTTCTCTGAAGCTTGTGGTTTATTTTTTAAACTGCATGTTATAGGTGGAACATGTCTTTAATGTGAACTTTACTTAAGAGCTGTAGATTTCAATGTGCCACCTGTCAATTCTTCTTATCTGACCTCTTGTAGCTCCAGGTATGTCGGTGAAACCAGGAAGACCCTCTGCACCAGAACAAGGTTTTGGACCAGTTGGTAATTGCTGTTTTTTAATGTTTCCACAAAATACACTGTAGAAAGCTTCTAAAAATGGCTAAGTCAGTGATGTACCATAGCAACAACCAAATAAAATTACATAGTACTCACACTAGTACAACCTAGCAATATCATAATAACCACCCAGTTGTCAGCGTAGTCCCTTAAACACCATATTAATACCCTAGCAAACACCTAGCATCCACAAAGCAACCACCTACCAATGCCATAACACCTGCCCAGGAGCCCTAGCAAACATCCACAATAACTTAGAAACACTTAAATAACAGCCTAACAACCCCTTTGTAGCACCCTAACAACTTCTTAGCATCACCTTGCAACCACCTAGCAATGCTCTTCGAAGAACATATACAATAAACACCCTAGCAAACACCTTGAAACAGCTTGGCAATGCCATAGCCACCTATTAGTTCCTAGTAACAACCCACAACAAACTAGCAACACCTTAACAACAACCTAAAAACCACTAAACAACACTCTTGCAGCATCTTGCATTCATTTAACGATACCTCATCAACGGGAAATTAACACCCTAGCAATGCTCAGAAAACACCTAACTCCAGCTTAGCAGTGCCCTACCAATCACCTAGCAAAAGCGATAGCAACACTTTCGTAAAAAGCTAGCAATCTTTTAACAACACCTTAGTAATGTTCTCCACCCTATTACCAACATATCTCTAGAAAAAACCTATCAAAAGCTTTGCAATACCGTAGTAGCAACCAACCAAGTAATCCCCAGGAACCACCCCAGCAACCTAGTAATACCTTAATAACATCCTAGGAACTTAGCAACGCCCTTGCAGAGCCTTATAATTACCTAGCTACATTACTTCAACACCATATTGATACTGTAGCAAACACCTACCAGGGCCATAACAGCTACCCAGAAGCCCTAGCAAACACCCACAATAACATAGTAACACCTTAATAACAGCCTAGTAACCCCTTAGTAACACCCTAACAACTTGCAACCACCTAGCAATGCCCTGTGAAGAACAGGTTTCAGACACCTTAAAACAGCTTGGCAATGCTATAGCAGCCACCTATTAGTTCCTAGTAACCACCCACAACAAACTAGCAACACCGTAATATCTTGCAATTTTACAATCATTTAGCAATATTTTATCAACAACAAATCAACACCTAGCAATGCTCAGAAAACACCCCAACTCCAGCTTAGCAGTGCCTTACCAATCACCTAGGTGATAAAAGCTGGTTGGCTGTTTTTAGCTGGTCATCTAGCCTCGTCATAGCTGGTCATAGTTGGTCAGCAGACTGGTTTTAGAGGGGTTGTGGTCAGGCTGGTCTCAGCTGGTCAAGCTGGGAGACCGGCTGGAACAACCAGCTAAAACCAGCTCAGCCAGGCTGGGAAATCAGCTTTACCAGCCTAGCCAGGATGGGAGACCAGCCAACCAGCTGTTTTTTTCAACCACCCCAGTACCAGCCACCTAGAAAGCCTAGCAACACCTTCATATCAGGCTAGCAACCTACACCTTAGTAAGTTGTTTTGCAACATGCTAGAAAAAACCTAGCAAAAGATTTGCAATGCCCTAGTAACAACCAACCAGTAGTCCCTTGGAATCACACCAACAACCTAGCCACCACTTAGCAACACCCTAGTAGTGTCTTACAACCACATAAAACACCTTGTGAACAACATATTGTGACTTAGTAACCCCATAGCAAAACTCAACCAATATTTCTGTCAGGCCATTCTGTCATAAACATTAGGGCTTTGAAAACTTTCAGGCAATAATTTGACAAACCAACATTCAAAGTTTGCCTTGACAAATAACCGTAGAATTTTCATGTTTCAGGGAAAACAGATATGTCTAGCACTGGTGATAACCACATCCTGGTTATCGTCATAATTGTGTCTGTGGGTGCATTTACCATCATTCTGGTGGTGGTTGGCGCCTTCCTGTGTACACGCCGTACCACAACACAGCAGAAAAAGTAAGTTCAGATCTCCTGCTGACGAACAGCCCTAATGCTCGGCCCTGGTTGAGGTTAAATGTGTTTGCCACAACCTTCCCTCAAACTCTTTGATATGATCTCCAGGAAACGTGCAGCCTGCAAGTCTGCCAATGGATCCCACAAGTATAAGGGCAACTCCAAAGATCTGAAACCACCAGACCTCTGGATCCACCATGAACGTTTGGAGTTAAAACCTATTGACAAATCACCTGAACCCAATCCAGTCATGACCGACACACCAATCCCCCGAACCTCCCAAGACATTACCCCGGTGGATGGGTCTATGGATCCAATGCTCCAGAGACGTAACTCCTACCGTGGTAAGAACTTTGATTTAGAGACCCCATGAAATCAAAACACAAAGAGTTTTGTCTGTTAAGGCCATCTATATACTAGTGAACCCCCAATCTTCTAGAGATTTTTGACATACAGTATTTCTCTTTGGAAAATGGACTAGAACCCTCCCTCAAAAGTAGCAAGTAGATATGATGTAATCCTAAGGCTGCATAAAAAGTCCCTTTGATATGTCCACCCCCAACTTCTTGTTTCAAGAGGGAAACAACCATCAACACAAGAAAAAAAGATTTGTTACCATTTCATGGGGTCTTTAAACTGTCTTCGCCTTCGGCATAATCCATGACATCATTTCAACTGCTGCTTCTGAAGAATGCTTCAAAGTCATGTCTACTATTTGTCATTATTGCTTGTGATTGGCATGTTACTTGCTTTAAATGGAACAACTTGCAGCCTTTTGTTTTCGTGGCATGAATGGTGATACCCATCTGCTGCTGCCTACTCCTACAGCTCTCCTGATACGTGTGTTTACACTGCCCTCTAATGGACAAACAATAGAATCCCACTGCAATAGTGAAAACATCACATGATCTTGGCAACTGACTCTAGGAAGTCAGCTGGTTGTCTTCATATGGCTCTTGTATTGGGAGCCTGTTGGGTGGGTTAGCCTGTCTCAATCTGATTGGCTGGTCACTGTCTGATTTACAGGCCACGAATCAGAGGACAGCATGTCTACACTGGCAGGCCGTCGGGGAATGAGACCTAAAATGATGATGCCCTTTGATGCACAACCCCCTCAGCGTAAGTGTGCGATCCTGAACCAGGGACCGGACACCCATAATTTGGCCCATTTTCTTTCAGTTAGGATATTTAACAATTTATGCTCTTTGGAATAGTGCTCAGGTTCCCTGAGTTCATTATTGTAGTTGTAGGCCAAAAAACATACTCTACTCAAGTACATGGGTACAAATGAGAATTGCTGCCAACTGCTGCCATGGCAGCGCAATAGTCAAATTATTTGCTCAGCAAAAGTTAAGTTAAGCACCACAGCAGTGAAAGAACAGGTTGGCCGAGAATTTGCATCTGCATTTGCATACTTGTCTAGAGTATGTTTCTAGCCCTACATAACTTCTTTAACCTAGCAACATAGCGTGTCTTTCGATCTGTGTTGTTGTTTGTTTGCATGAGCAGATGTTATAGATGCACCATGCTTTCCATAATCTCATAGCTTTGTGTGCAAGGTCTAAACCATGGCGGTCTATTATTTGTGTCCATTCGCAGCTGTGATTAGTGCTCACCCCATCCATTCCCTCGATAACCATCACCATCATTATCACTTGGGCAGCCTGGCCTCGCCAACACGCAGCTATCTCCACCACCAGAGCAGCACGCGGTCCATCGCCACACCCATCTCTCATCTAGACAGGGCAGAGTCAACAGGTGAGAGTGCATTAGTGGGACTTCGTGAAGACCCTCATCGTGCCTGGATACAAATGAGTTAACCCCCATTGAGTCACTCCTTACAAAGTTACGTCAAAGGAGAAGTTTACTTCCAGAATAAAAATTCCCTGATAGTTTACTGACCCCCATTTCATCCAAGATATTCATGTCTTTCTTCAGTCAAAAAGAAATTGAAAAAGGTTTTTGAGGAAAACATTCCAGGACTTTTCTCCATAATGTGGACTTCATTGGTGGCCAACGGGTAGAAGGTCCAAATTGCAGTTTCAGTGCAGTTTCAAAGGGTTCTACACGATCCTAGACGAGAAATAAGGGTCTTATCTAGCAAAACGATCAGTCATTTTCTAAGAAAATACATATTTATATACTTTTTAACAACAAATGCTTGTCTTGAACAAGCTCGACCTCAAGCGTTATGTAATCATGCACGCGTGACGTAGGTGGAAGTACCGACCCAGTGTTTATAAAGCAAATTTTGACATTTTGGACAATTTTGAAGTTGGAGTTGGAGTTTTCAACCAGTGTACACAGCTGAAGAACAAACTGTGTGTGACTTATCCAATGTGATTACGCAATGGGTGAAGATGTTAATGTGCATCGCAGAGATGCAAGATGAGCATTTGTGGTGAAAAGGTATATAATTTTTTAGATAATGACTGTTCGCTTCATTAGATAAGACCCTTATTCTTTGGCTGGGATCGTTTAGAGCCCTTTGAAGTTGCACTGAAACTGCAATTTGGACCTTCAACTAGGGATGCACCGATACCACTTTTTCCAGTACTCGGCCGATACCAATACTTTTATTTTTGGTACTTGCCGATTCTGAGTACCGATACCGATATTTTTAAATTTAATGGTAAATTTGTAAAATATAGGGTACAGAAACTAAAAGAATATGTATAATGTTAGTTGGTTAACTTTATTTATCAAATAGATAAAGTTAAACCAAAATGTATTCAGATAGCTTTTCTCACATTATCAGACAACATTCCTTACATTATCACATTATCATTAACACCCACTAGTAAAAAATTATATATATATACACTACCGTTCAAAAGTTTGGGGTC
>JAHKKF010500486.1:0-20272 GCA_019740295.1 Labeo calbasu
TTGTGTCCAAACAGACCCAGAATGCACCAACAATATACAAATTTTTAATGCATTATGAGGGTAAAATGTCTGATTTCCAATGTTTTTAATGATTGTTTTATTTCTGTTTTTTTTTTTTTTTACACAATAATGATAGAAAATTACTATTAGGCAGTAATAAAACCATAAAATGGCTTAAAAATATCTTAATATCAATAGTATTAATTATTAGGGATGCACCAATATTTAAATTCTATTGAAATAAACTATTATGGCCAATCATCAATAAATAATAAATCTATTCAATCTATTCAGTTAGAAAGTTGCCTTAAGTCTCCACAAGATAACTGGTATATTTTGTGCATTCCTAATAATAATTATTATTATGCTGTTGTTATTTATGCAATGTAGTTTTGTGATTTAAATGATGATGTTTTGTGCTATGTCTAACACAGTATCATAAATAAATGTAGAAAAAAAAAGACAATTTTAAAAACAATTCTTACTTGAGCAAAGGCCCCATCGAGCATCACTCAGTGGGCAGACGGATTGGGGGGGCAGGATGGTTTTGGCTGGGTATGTTATACATTTTTTAGTTGGAATGCACCACAGACACTAAAAAGACAGATTGAAGATTAAGATTGTTATAAACATTCATCTACTGTATCCACAAATCAAAGCTCAGGCGTTATATTCTCTGAATTTATAGTGGATAGTTACAGTAACAATAAAGATGAGGGTAATGACATCAGTACACAAGAGTTACTACAGGGTAGATACTGAAACGCACGTCAGTAACTGTGAGAAAAGCTATGTGCGTGTCTCTGGTATTCAAAAGGTTTGTTTGGGAGTGTCTCAGGAAATACAGAATTTCAACATAACGTAGTAAAAACATACTCAATTTTGGGTCAAATCTCAAGCCTTAAGTGTGAATTATAGTAACAGGGATGCTTGCTTTAAATAAATAAAAGGCCGACGTTAGTATATGAATATTTCTGTTACTTTTAAAAGAAAGTGTACAGGATGTCTCAAGTGACGCTGAGCTCTCGGAAACAGTGTTACGCTGTAAACACCAAGAACAGCCCAAACCTGTTGCACAGGTGAGGTACGTGGTGATCAGATAAGTGTAAAAAAATCCAGCCAGTCTTGCTGCTTGCTGTGCTCATTATTTCCTTGTCACTCTGACTGTTTTTCTCTTTAACATCTCATCTTTCCTCATGTTTTTGGTTCTTATCAGATCTCATTACTGTGGTTCGTACCTCTCTCTCATGCTGTAATTTGTTTTCACCCATGTTTTCGTCATAAGTAAACAGAGTGAATGTCCGCTTTGTGGACTAGCGACAGGCAAAAATATAAGGACAGTAATATCTCCAAAACATCAAAGAGAGAGGTGAAATTTTATCCAAACTCACATCCACATATGCCAAGCATTCCTCACAACTTGTACCATTCTTGCTCTCACAGCCTAGAAAAATGTTAAAGAGAACACGTTAGTTTTAAAAATGAATTGAGACTTGTTAATGAACATAGCAATGATCTTTAGTGCCTGACTCAATATATTAAGCAACAATTACACCCTATGAGACAGTGGTTGCCTTGGCCATCCTTAGTTATGAAACCAGACAAAAGCAGCATGGGAAATCAGAGTAAGGCAGTTACTTACTAGTACACCATAAGAAATGTTTTAACATTAAACAGCAGGACTTATGTTTGGGTTCTACAAATAGTGTATTTGCAGCTTTATAATTTATTGCCTATTTAGTTTCAGTAGTAAAATTGATAGTTATAAAACTGCTGTCAAAGAACAAAAAGCAAATTTAAATTTGTTTCCATGTAAATTCAACACAAAACATTACACCTTTCTTTCATTTAGCCAAAAGTGTCTTATTTGCCTTACTTGGATGTGGTGTTGTAGTCGGTGCGGTTTCTTTAGTCGTAGTTTGTGTTGTTGAGGTCTGTTTTGTCGTAGTTGAAGATTGTGTAGTCTGTGTTGTCGTATTTTGAGCTGTTGTAACGTTATTCTGTGCCAACGTTGAGCACAAAGCAAAGACAAGCAGGACGAGAGAAATAAAATTCATTTTCTCTTCTTCAAATGAACGAACACCTGAATAAAACTCCTCTGACTCCTCTGTTAAATTTTGTCAGGAAATATTTCCCTTTGAAACCTCAGCGCAGACTCTTCATCCGACCTGAAACTGGGAACGGGTTTTGTAGTTTTGTTTCTGTTTCATGGCGCGGAACGTCCTTTAGGAGGTAAAATTACAATACCCGTTTAAGCGAAGGCGGGGTTTATTATTATTATTAAGTACGTAATACAAAAGCTGCACTGTAATCTTTCACTGGCTATGCCTTTAAGATAGGAATAGTAAGTAGTTAATGACGTCGCGTTGCAACCTTCCAATGGCGACAGCTTGGGCTTTAAATATTAAGTAGTCGATAACATTGCGTTGTAATCGTCCAATGGCGAAATTCTGACTCATGATTATTAAGCAGCAAACCCTTATCGGAGAATGATTTCACGAAATGACTCCTCTTTATTTTGTTAGCTAACTTTTTTTTAAGTTGCATTTATTTGATCCAAAATACAGCAAAAGCAGTACCATTGTGAACTATTTTTATTATTTAAAATGACTGCTTTCTATTTGAATATATTTTAAAATGTAATTTATTCCTGTGATCAAAGCTAAATTTTTAGCATCATATAGTCTTCAGTGTCACATGATCCTTCCGAAATCATTCTAGTATGTTGATTTGCTGTTCAAGAAACATTTTTGTTTTTTGAGAAATAAATTATAGAAATGAATTCTTTTTAAGATGCTTTAAATTGATCAAAAGTGATGATAAAGACATTTACAATGTTATAAAAGATTTTTATTTCAGATAAATGCTGTTCTTCTGAACTTGAAACATTCTACTTAGCTGTTTTCAACATGATAATATTAATAATAATAAATGTTTTTTGAGCAGCAAATCAGGATATTAGAATGATTTCTGAAGGATCATGTGACTGGAGTAATGATGCTAAAAGTTCAGCTCTAAAATCACAGGGATAAATTACATTTTAAATTATATTCAAATAGAAAACAGTTTTTTTAAATAGTAAAAATATTTTTAAAATTGTACTGTTTTTGCTGTACTTTGTATCAAATAAATGCAGGCTTGGTGAGCTGAAGAAACTTCTTTAAAGAATTTTAAACCTTACTGTCCAAAAACTTTTGCTTGATAGTGTATAAAATAATATGTATATAAACAATTATGTAATACGTATAATATGGAATAACGTTAATAAACCATATAAATTAAAATGTTAATGTTAATTATTTGAATTATTTTGATTATTTGTACTCAGACTAAGTAACTGTTAAGCATTAGGCCTTTATTTTGTTAATATTATTTTCTTATAGGCTATATGGGCCTAACCAGATGTTTTGGCACCCTCTGGTGGATAATCAATAAAACACAAGAAGTTGTCAAGCAGTTTCTGAACAAACGATATTCAGCTCCATTTAGGATATTCAACACACAGACGAAACCACGACTTGAGATAAATTACAATAATTTATTAAAGCATTTTGTAAAGCCAGTTACAAAACAAAACATTTTTTCCTCTCTCTCAATATTTTAACAAGCACAATTATTCTTTTTTTCGAGTAAGCTATAATTTATAGTATTATAACAATGGCAATGAAGAAATTACATTCAGGCCTTGTACTGGCTGCCTGCAGCTGAGCAAGGACCCCAGTATGAATGTGTGAGAGAGACAGAACCAACGGTGCTATATCTGTGTGTGCATGTTTTATGTTGATCTTTGTGTGTGAGCATGTCTATGATCATGTGTGTGTTAATATGTGTGTATGAGGCAGAGTGTAAGCTAGCACCTGAGTATTCTCGGCTGCTCTGACACCACCTTCTCTTAACACACACACTCACACACACACTCAATAACATCAACACATACTTGTTACTTCAAAACACCTTCACATCAAATCTTCTCCACGTATTCATGACAAGTCAACTCTATCCTTTTCGTCATTGTTGGCAGCCCTTTAATGCTGATCTAAGCCTTTGTGGTTAAAAAAACCTGAGATAAGCATGAAAGGGTGCACCATAATTTCTCCAATTATCAACTATACACCATCATAACAGATAAATACACCAAACCCTCACCCACCCTTCCCATTCTGTTTCATAAATATAATCATTACAATAACAGAAATCCCCACACACATAGCTCCCTAAACATCATCATATTCCGTCATCATTACCCTTGTCTTAATTCATCGTTAAATTCAGACATACACACGTTCACAAAAAACTTGCATTACACCGACAAATATAGTTGCATATCAAACAGCAAAATTACACAGGTACTGTCGCAGGATTATACTCACATAAAGAAAAACAACAGGCATACTTGAACTCATTCTGTGTTGTTTGAGAGTCAATGAATGATGTTTCTTGGTGTTATAGTCCATTTTTGATCTCTGTTATGTCTGCTGTCTGTCATCTCTCTGGCGGCCACTCTGGTAACAGTCTTAGCAGAGCTCCATCGTGAAATGAAACACAAAAACGAGGCTTCGGCCATGATAAAATGCCAGAAAGCGAAATAAAAATTATGATAAGAGCAAAAACCGTAAACTTTACAAATGTGTCTTAAGTTCTGTTTTAATATAAGACGTTTATGTTAATTTCTTGTAAAGACAAGATGGCCACTTCACCTGTGTTTTAAGGAACAGATATGCAGCTACATAACTTCAGCCACCAGTTGGACAAAATGCACTTTAAAGAATTTGAGGCTTTCCCAGTCAAGTAAATGGGTATAATGTCCATGCCAGCAAACAATGTACATCCTTAAAAGATTTATATGCTCCTTCAGCAAAGCCGTTTTTAAAATTCAAAAACCCACTTGTCTCATTTTGTGCTGGGTTTTCACAGTTTAATGAGATTTCAAGTGTATGCAAGGACTACAGTTGAGGTCAAAAGTTTAAATGTTAATTATTTTACCAAAATAAAAGGGATCATACAAAATTCATGTTATTTTTTATTTAGTACTGACCTGAAAAAGTTTCACATAAAAGATATTTACATATAGTCCATAAAAGAAAGTAATAGTTGAATTTATAAAAATGACCCTGTTCAAAAGTTCACATACACTTGATTCTTAATACTGCATTGTTACCTGAATGATCCACAGCTGTTTTTTTGTTTAGTCATAGTTGTTCATGAGTCCCTTGTTAAACTGCCTGCTGTTCTTCAGAAAAATCTTTTAGGTCCCACAAATTCTTTGGTTTTCCACCATTTTTGTATATTTGAACCCTTTCCAACAATGACTGTATGATTTCGAGATCTTTTCATATTGAGGACAACTGAGGGACTCGTATGCAACTATTACAGAAAGTTCAAATGCTCACTGATGCTCCAGAATATGAAACAATGCATTAATAGCCAGGGGTGTAAAGTTTTGAACAGAATGAAGATGTGTGCATTTCTTATTACATTTATACAATTCTCGTACATTTATACAATTCCTATTTTGCTTAAATTTTGCCCTTCAGAAGTTACATAAGATACTTATATGTTTCCCAGAAGACTAAATAAGTTACATTTACCCTGACCTTCAAAAGTTTTCACCCCTGGCTCTTAATGCATTGTGTTTCCTTCTGAAACATCAGTGAGCATTTGAACCATCTGTAATAGCTGCATATGAGTCCCGTAGTTGTCCTCAGAGTGAAAAGATGGACCTTAAAATCATACAGTCATTGTTGGAAAGGGTTCAAATACACAAAAATGCTGAAAAACCAAATAATTTGTGGGACCTCAAGGATTTTTCTGAAAAACAGTGGAAATATTTGTTCAGAACAAACAAGGGACTCATGAATAACTATCACTAAATGAAAAAAATCATTCAGGTAACAACAGAGGAATCAAGTGTATGTAAACTTTTGAACGGGGTCATTTTTATAAATTCAACTATTATTTTCTCTTGTGGACTATATATAAATGTCTTTTATGTGAAGTGTCTTATTCAGGTCAGTACTAAATAAAAAAATAACATGCATTTTGTATTGTATTTTTTAAAATTACAAGTGTGATGAAAAAGCTATATTTTCAGCATCCAGTTTGTAGCGTCACATGATCCATCAGAAATCATTCTAATATGCTGATTTGGTGATCAAGAACTTATTATATCTTACTGACCTCAACCATTTGAATGATATCCTCGCATTCTGTGGGCCCATAATGTTTGCATCAAATATCTTAGTGGAAAAGGCTTTAAACAGTTTAAGTGCTTTAATCATAGAATAAGTGTACGTGTTTCAGAATTAATGTTACGTATATGTATTGAAACAGCAGAAATACATGCTTATTGAATCTTGACTAATGTCACTTAATACAGTACTTTTCATTGCTTGCATTGGGCAGCCAGACCTGGCTCTACTTGCATAACACTTAATAACCATTATCCGATTTTTGTAATAGTAAATAGAGGTGCTTAGGAACTGCTCTGTTTTTACCAAACTGGTCAAAATGGTTATGCTTTTGTGCCTTGGCACAGTTAAACTTAACACAAGCTTTGTATCACTGACAAAAATAACAAAAACGGAAACACTGTAACTGTAAATACAAATCATTTACACAGTATCAAATGTAACACTTCAGCTTATGTATTTATAGACTCTGGCATTTAATACAAAATAGGATGTTTGTTGCATTTATAATGTGTGAACAGTCTCAAGAACGAGCAGACTGATATTCACAAACTGCCGGCTCCAAATATACTGCGATCTGATTGGCTGACTGACTCCAGGTGGCCTCTGCTGGTAGAGTTCATAACTACACTTTTGAGTGCATGAGGCAAATTCTTTGGAAGCAACATATAAATTGCACACATTTTATTATATTATAGCATTTTTTTTTTTATCAGTGACCAATATATTTTAAGCTATTGTGCATGTGGTGCCATCAGCCAATCAGAGCTGCCATGATGTCATTTTTCTGTGGCTCCAGTCATATGGCATTTATGGCTCAGGTGATTGGCTCAAAAATAACCTGTATGTGAAATTGAGCGGCCATGAACAAAGATGGCAGAATTCAAATCACGTACTTCTGGGGTGTCCTGCTCCAGCCAAGCAGCTGCCATTGAGAAGAATGGGAATGTTAAAGCATAGCTGTCTCCTCCTGCTTTCTGAATGGCCTCCAGCAGTCATGGCTTTACAAAATGGCTCTGTATGAAAGCATTCACCTGTGTGTGTGTGTGTGCACGCAAACTCTGATCTCACACACAAGCACAATATACACACCTCTGTAAAACTACCAGTAAATGGAGTGGTTGTCGGTTAGGTACAACATCACTGACTGAAAACTGAGGATAGAGAGAAGGAAATAAATAAGTTTGGTCATCAGTCAGGGTGCTGGCAGTGAGGGGAGGGAACAGTGAGCAGGTTACCAGGCTTTGTTGTGCTTTGCAAAGATGAAATTGGTCCGATAAATACTAAATAAATGTGTGCTGTTGTATTTAGGACAGGTATACAGAGGATTCCAGTAGGTTAAGTTAAATCATTGGAGACGTGAAGTCTGAGAGGTGAATTTTTTCTCTGCTCTCATTTGTTCTCCAATCAGTAACGGTCAGTAGTATACTTCACTTATATGAGAGGTGGCTGGTGTCGATCACCTCATCCAGGTGCTGCTGTTGCTGGTGATGGACATGATACTGCAGCGCTTTTTGACGATCATGTTGATGTACGCCTTCATGATCTTAGTGATTTCACCCACCTTGAAGCACAAAACAAAACAAACTTGTTAATCAGGATGTTAAAAATCACATGTTAATCCTACTATGGAAAAGGGAATATAAGTGACTAAATAAGAAGTCCTAGACTTATAGATTCAGTTTACAACAAAGACAGTAAAATGTGTCTTAAAGCAATAGTTCACCAAAAAAGGAAAATTTTACTCACCCTCATGTCGTTCCAAAACTGTAAGACCTTTGTTTATTTTCAGAACATAAATTAAGATGTTTTTGATGAAATCCGAGAGCTTTCTGACCCTGAATAGACAGCAACACAACTACCACATTTAAGCCCCATAAAAGTAATAAGAACATTGATAAAATAGTCCATGTGACATCAGTGGTTTAACCTTTATTTTATGAAGCTACAAGCATAGTTTTTGTGCCCAAAAAAACAAAAATAACATCTTCATTCAACTATTCCAATGCTACCTTTCTGGGCCTTGAATGTAGTCAGAAAATCAGAAAGCTTTTGGATTTCATCAAAAATATCTTAATTTGTGTTCTGAAGATGAGTGAAGGTCTTATGAGTTTAGAACAACATGAGGGTGAGTAATTAATGCCAAAATTTTCATTTTTTGGGTGAACTATCCCTTTAATTTCCATAGTAATATGATATGTTTATTTAATTTGATTAGCAGTTTTAATGAAGAGAAGATGACTTCACCTGTGATTTGAGGGAACAGAAATACAGCTACTTAAGACTTCACAGGTTGGTCAAAATGCACTTTAAAGAACTTTTAAGGACTTTAACAGCTTAAAGAGGTGTAATGTCAATACCTGCACACTATACACACTACAGTTCAGAAGTCTATGGTCAGTAAGATTTTTGTTAAAATAAATAAATTAATCTTTTATTTAGCAAGGATGCATTAAATTGATCAAACGTGACATTAAAAACATTTATAACCTTACAAAATATTTCTGTTTTAAATAAATGCTGGTCTTTTGTACATTCTAATATATTAGAATTGATGTGACACTGAAGACTGGAGTAATGATGCTGAAGAATCAGCTTTGCCATCACATGAATAAAGTTTTATTTTAAAATACATTAAAATATAAAGCAGCTAACAATATTTCACAGTATTAATGTTTTTTACTGTATGTTTGATCAAATTAATGCAGTCTAAGACTATTTTTTCAGAAACGTTTAAAAAATCTTGCTGACTCCACCATTTTGGCCAGCGGCATACATCCTCAAAAGATTTAAATGCTTTTCAAGCATTAAAACAAACAATTATACAACATTTGTCCATTACAGCACTGATAACAGAAGCACAGAAGTGTTTTACCTGAGACGTCTCGAAGAACATCTCTCTTTCATCAACAATGATTTTGTATGTGCTGGGCTGAGGTGCTCCGAAGAAAACAATGTGCTCATACTGGAAAGTTTCGAGTGGTTTGGGTTCACCTCGTTTGTACACAGAGACGTTCTCAGCACTGACTCCCAGCCATAGATCATGAGGGAAGCCGCCCTCCTTACACTGCGGACAGACAAATAAAAACACAAACACATGTAATTAGTAATATCAGTTAAAATCAGTGGCTAAAAACAGAGACTTACTTAATGTACATGACAAGGTTACTGTGTTTGGTCTTGGTAGAATAGATCTGCTACACTGCTGCTGTGAGCATATAAGAAATACTGCTTCTGCACATGTAACATATATGAAATAACCCCCATATATAGCATACATGAATCACCCTGTAGCAGATCTATACAGGTGGAGCTGGGGAAGGTGAGGGGTTTCTGAAGCGCACTGCAACTGCTACAGCAAGCACTAGTCAAGTTTTTTAAATGTTAAGCAGCAAGCTCATGGCTGCTTATACAAAAAGAACCAATCAGCTGCGCCAAGTGATGATGTCATAATGCCATATTGACTTAAACCTATCGAACTGCGCCACCTAGAGTTTCATGACAAAACTTTGGATATATGCTCTGAGCCTTAAAGAAATTATTAATACCTCCACATCAAACAGTGTGGACCCGTATCCTGGCCACTCTTTGATGATGGTCATGTAGCTGAGCATGGCCTGGTGCTGAGGCATGCCCTGTAAACGGCTCCATTTCTCTAGCACACTGGTCAGTGTGGCTGACATCTCCTCCTTTACAAACATCTCCAACATCTGTTCCTCCTCCACACGCTGTTTCTTCAGCGATCCCGTCTTGAAGCTGCGTCTCAGCGTCCCGTCCAGGAAGTTGGTCTTCCGGCGTTCTAAAGTGTGACCTCCCGGTCCTACTATACCAGCCAGGGGCACTCCAGCACCCCCTGCTTTAGTGGACTGGAGTATGCGTGTGCGAAGTCGTCCAACAGGGTAGACGCTGCTTAGGCTCCAGGGTGTACGAGCCACGTCACCGTGGATGTACTGTAGTCGCAGGGCTGCCAAGTGCTGGAGGGTTTCCTCGAGGGCTGGGAAATGACCACTGATGAGACTCTCATGAGCCTAAGAATAAAGTGAGAAATAAGAATGAAAATAAAAATGCTATATCACAAGATGGGAGAAAAATAGGGGGAAAATCATGACAGTGAAGCATATCTTCACTACTAATTCTTTTTCTGTTTGAACCTTTTTTATTTTTTTTTTAAACACCAACCCTGCATTTATTTGATCCAAAGTATGACAAAAACTGTACAAATGTGAAATATGTTTACTCTTTAATAAAACGTAATTTAGTCCTGAGATCAAAGCTAAATTTTCAGCATTTTTACTCCAGTCTTCAGTGTCACAATCCATCAGAAATCATTCTAATATGCTGAATTGCTGTTCAAGAAACATTTATTATTATTATTATTATTATTATTATTATTATTATTATTATTATTATTATCAATATTTAAAACAGTTGAGTTTTCCAACGATCTGCATTTATCTGAAATAAAAAGCTTTTGTAACATTTTACCATTTTACCATTCAAAAGCTTAGAGTCAGTATATTTTTTTTTAAGCAAGGATGCTTTAAACTGATCAAAAGTGATGATAAAGACATTTATAATATTACAAATATATTTCTATTTCAGGTAAATGCTGTTCTTCTGAACTTTCATCAAAGTAACCTGAAAAAAAATACTCAGCTGTTTTCAACAATAATAATAAATGTTTTTTGAGCAGCAAATCAGAATATTAGAATGATTTCTGAAGGATCATGTGACTTGAGTAATAATGCCAAAAATTCAGCTTTTCTATTCAAATAGAAAAAAGTTATTTTAAATAGTAAAAATATTGTACAATTTTACTACTTTTGCTGTACTTTGGTTTATAATAAATGCAGACTTGGTGAGCAGAAGAGACATAAATCTTACTGTTCAAAAATGTTTGACTGGTATTGTAAAGCATTTTTTCTGCCAATTGTTTTTAGAGAAATATTTGATTTCTGGTGATGTTAAGCCTGTAAATACGATTTTGCATATTTTAGGTAAATTCTATTTAGAAAACACTCTAAAACACATGACTTCCATAAACTTTGCTTACAGGGGATGAAAACAGTTAGCAACAATTGCTAAAGTAGCAACAATCACTAACAAGATCAGTAACATTTTTAAAGCAGGACTATGTGATTTAAACCCAGTGACTCAATATCAAGAATTTCTATAATGGTAATACAAATTTTACAAAATAGAATGATGCAATTTACCTGCTCAAACATGAAGGCAAATTCCACTCCTTCTTTGGGCATGCTTTCCACATCAAGAAAGCAATAAAGTTTGAAATATAGCCTCCAGGGCCCATCCTCTTCTTCATCCTCACTTCCTGCCAACCTGAAAGAGCAAAGCAGTGCAGATGAGCCTCAGTCATAAAGCTTTCCACTGATATATGGTTTGTTAGGATAGGACAACATTTGGCCGACATACAACTATATGAAAATCTACAATCTGAGGGTGCAAAAAAAAAATCCTCTTTAAAGTTGTCCAAATGAAGTTTTTAGCAATGCATATTACTAATCAAAAATTAAGTTTTGATATATTTGTGGTTGGACATTTACAAAATATCTTTAAGTAAATACGATCTTTACTTAATATCCAAGTGATTTTTGGCATGAAAGAAAAATTGATCATTTTGACCCATACAATGTATTGGCTATTGCTACAAATATACCCGTGTGACTTATGACTGGTTTGTGGTCCAGGATACATATAGGTTTTATAGATTATATAAGTATTTTGGAGCAACCAATTACTCAAAGTCACCTAGAACTGTTCATTACCTCTCAAACTTTGCGAGTACATCTGCTACAATTACACGGCTTTCTATAGCCCGGCTCTCCACCTTGTTGTGCTCAAACAAAGAGAACATGTTTCTGCTGTTTTCCATCGCCAGACCACGAATCAGCTTCTCCACCACCTTGACACAGTCAAGTAATAAGACGTCATTTTCATGCTAATTTGTAGGATATGCTGTGTCATTTCATTACACAGTTCAAAGCAGAGATGTTAAAATGTTGTCTGAGTACGCTAATAAAATCGATACAATCTCTTTCTATTCCTCTTACCTCTCCAGCCGTGGTGTGTGAGTTGATGGATATCTTACAAGACCCTCCTCCATGGCAGTACACAGTAGTTGTCATTTCCTGTCTGTTCAGCAGGGCGGCGATCTCCTCCTGAGAGGGCACATACTCCCTGGTCTTTGTCTTCTTTAAGGACTCACCAATGAAGTGGGCGTACTTCTCAATCTCAGTGCCAGGGTAACGCTCTCTAACCCTGAGAGATTACACACAGAGTAAGACCGAAAAACTTAAAGTGTTTGTCAAATGACCTATGAAATGGAGTTTTTTCAACTCCATTCAAATTTCTCTTTGTTACCTCTTTAAGTGGAATCGGAGGTAGCGCAGGATGGCACGACTGGGCAGAAAGGTGCAGCTCATGCAGGTGAGCAGATGCCAGTGTGCGCGGTTTGCAGGGCTGTTGGGTTGGGGCACGTGATTGGTCTGTTTGATCAGCTGACAATACACCTCGTCTCTTAGTGGCCGCAGATCATGGCAGGTCTGCAGGATTCCCTGGATGATGGCGACAGGGTCTGAAACGATCTCCATTTCCTGAAGTGAGTTAAAGATCTTCACTGCCTCATCCTGCAGACTTCCATAACCCTTCTCCTTTTGCACTGCAAAGAAAAAGAGGGGAAAATGAAATAAAAACACAACAGGGTTACAAATTCAGGATGACACTTTCTGTGTGTTGTACGTTTAAATTATTTTGCTGATGGACGATACTCACGGCTTTCGCTGACCTCTCCGTATGGTAGTGGCAGGAGAGGTGAATGCAAGGGATGCTGGGTATATCTCAGAATGGGGTTTCTTCGATACATTTGTTCCACAGCCTCAGAGTTCACACTGTTTTCCTACACAAATTTCAAAAAAGGAAAGGAAAGACCAAGAGTTATGTACCATTTGTATGAAACACTAAGTTTTATCCATTTTAACCTTAAGTGCAAAACCAGATTTATATTTCTAAAACTGATTACCTTGATGTCCCTAATGAGTTGCTGGGTGGGTGTTTCAATGGGTGCCTTGTTGTCAATGACACCCTGAATGGCAGACACCCAGCGCATGGCTTCATTCAGCAACTTGGTGTACAGACGGTATGAATGTTTACGCCCATGAATTATGATGTTCCAGTAACCTGCAGTGTAACCAGACATCATCATCACCACATAAACATATCCATAATTTTAAAAAATTGCATATGTTCATTATTAAAAAACAAATACAAAAGTAATGACATATGACCAGTAATTTAAAGTTTAATTTTATATATAAAACTATACAATTCATATGAAATACTACATATTTCCTGATTTAAGGCTGTACATTTTTAGCTTCAAAAATACACTGTAATTGCTTCTAATCACAGACTGCCAACAATTTTTTGAAATGTTTTCTGATAAATCAAAACAAAAATTTTTGGCTTCTTCAATGCTGAAACAAATGTGAGAACAGAATTTTGGCCTAAAGGTCAATTCACGCTAAAGACTATAGAATACCCAAGAAACTTGTATAGTTTTGAATGGAGAAAGATGCAACGCTCATTATAGCCGCAAAGTCCCGTCTTCTTAATGAAAGAGCCAATCGTTGACTAGTAAAGTCAGCGCGTCACTGCAGCTGCCGTTGGAAGTCCCGGTTGCTATAGAGACACTCAGCGTTCTGAGACATTTTCTCAGTAGCTTAGCGAACAGTTTTGGAGAATTTTATGTCTCCCCATTCAAAAAGATAGGAGCTGCACTTGCCAGCCTGAGAGGCGTTTCAAAGATGGCTGCCTAGTTAAATGACTTGCCCTAAAGGGACTTTGTTCACACCTATAAATATAAGTATAACACTAACTCTGTTAGCGTCCACAACCAACAAATATGTTTGTTATAAGCACACACTATATATGTGACCCTGGACTGCAAAACCAGTCATAAGGGTAGTTTTTAAAAATCTGTAATCTGAGGGTGCCAAAAAATTTAAATATTGAGAAAATCGTCTTTAAAGTTGTCCAAATGAAGTTCTTAGCAATGCATATTGCTAATCAAAAATTATATTTATTATTATTTATTATTTGATATATTTACTGTAGGAAATTTAGAAAATATCATCATGGAACACGATTTTTACTTAATATCCAAATGTTTTTCAGCATAAAAAGAAAAAACAATCATTTTGACCCATACAATGCATTTTTGGCTATTGCTACAAATATAGCCGTGCGACTTAAGACTGGTTTTGTGGTCCAGGGTCACATATATGTTGTCTACCACTTTAAATGTGCAAGTTTTGGTAAGGGTTGCCAGGTTTTCACAACAAAATCTGCTCAATTTCTATTCAAAACTTCAAAACTATTCAAAAATTGCTATTTTTTGGCATTCCACTAGTAAAATTCACATTCCAGGGGCTAATTATCACCTTATTGAGATCACTTCAACCTGCAAACATGAAAAACAACCCACAGCAACAGCATTAACGTAGCCCAATTCCGCTGTAAAACTGTGGACTTGGCAATGTTGCCGGATTCTGACTGAATGTCATTGTTTTTTATTGTTCATTAACTGTAAAAAGTATTGTGAAAGTGATTTCAAATATGTTTTTCTTTAGTGTTGATATTATTACAGCTATAGTGAGGGCTAACATAATAAATTATATTACTTACTCAAGCAACATGAGCTGTAATTCCATATTATACGTTTAATAACATTAATAACAGTCAATCACATCATATCACGATCATATTATACTCACCTGTCTCTTTAAACTTTTTCTCTTCTGGCTGGACCACTGAACACAGACTGTTCAGAACCAGAGTGCCCATCTTAGATGCATTACGTTCAGAAGACTTGTAGTAGTCCAGAGAGTTGTTAGTCAAGACAAACCAGCGCTTTTTCAGCTTGAGAGCAGAACTTTTGGCTCCTGCCTTCATCTCCTTGTGCAGCCATCCTGTGTCACAAGACAGCACAAAAATACACAAACAGTTAAAGGAATATTAATATTGACCAGTTGCAGAACCTAAAATATACACTGTCCTTAATACAATACTATCAATTTGAATCCAAGTACTTGTTGACGTTATAAAACTAATCAACCACAAATGAAATTAATTTGGTACCTAAATTCAGGTTACAAGATGAATAACTCACCTCTGACCAGAAACTCCTGTCCATCACTCTTGGAGTCTCCTTTGGGTTTCTGCAGCAGACTGATCCAGTGATGCATTTCCTCCGGCAGGTCTGAGTTACAGTGGATCACACGATTGGCTGTGATGATCACAAATGAATTGGGCCTATTTGAAAGGAAACAGAAGTTTACACACACTTCAGCTTCAAGTGCTATAAGCAATTTCAGCCTTTGACTATCTTGACACTTGCCTGTCAGGATTGTCTGAAGCACAAACTGAATCAATCAATCCAACATCCAGTGTACCCTGAGAAAAAGAGAGCAAAGCCAGTTGTAGAAATAGAAAGGAGATTTAACGGTGAAAGTGCATTATGTGTAATAACACTGACCACAGCGTTCTTTGGGTTGGCCTGCTCATGAGACATCTCCAGCAGCTGCTCTGGGGTGGCATTGTGGACCCGACTTAACACTGTAAACCAGCCACTGAAGAGCGAGAGCAAAAGAAAGAGCGCAGAGTGAGCAGTTTGGTCCAGTTACAAAAAACATATTATGATAAAGGTGTCAGCATACCTGGCATCCTCTGGTGACTCAGCAAACACTTGATATGTTCTCTCGTCTGTGACAATATTCAGAGCATTCTCCTTTTCATGATTATCCACAATTTCCCTAAAAACAAGAAAATATACATATATAAAACCATAGGCTGATCCAGTTTCTGTAAGAATTGTATTATATAAGGCTCTTTGGATAATGATTAAATGGCAAGATATCATAAGCTGTAAACAACAATCACAAAAGGTTGAGATGTCTTCACACAGCCGAGTTAAAGGCTGCTCTGTGCCTGCTCAAAATTCAGTGTATATCCACAATGCTGCATAAAAGCCAAATTATGCATGCTCAAATCCATTTCAGGATCAAAGTATACAGTTGCAATAGCTGTGTAAATGCATTTACACCACCTTTGAGCATTAAACAGTCTGTGCAAAGACACCTACATGCCACATCAGAAGCGCTCCTGTGCCCTTTGCAGAGTAAATTAGGCAATAGGCATCTAATGATACCAATACTGTTCTCTATTTCTCTCACACTTACTTAGCTGAGCGGATGTCAATTGTCCCTTTCAGCTTTTCCTCACTGTCATTCTCAAAGTACATGAGCTTGGAGTCACGCAGAACGAACCAGCGCATCTTCCAGTTCCTGCGAGAGAGAGTGGATAGACCGCCGCCCTTCTTGTACAGCCAGCCTGACTTTAACGACTCCTGTTTAGAGCGGAACCACATGAACGTGTCGTCCTTCAGAACACACCAACGTCTGCGCCATGGGATCATCAAACCAGCTATGGATGAGACAGAAGAGACATAAAATATTTATATTTTTACACATCATTAGGTCAAAAACAACATTGTCCCAGCTGTTTTATAATTTTTTTAAGAGAATACACATCAAATACTGACACAGCTATTCCAGTAGCTTCATAAAATTATGTTTGATCCACTGATATCATGTGGACTATTTTATCAACGTTCTTACTACCTTTCTGGGTCTTGAACGTGTTGCGTTGCTGTCTATGCGGGTTTAGGATTTCATCAAAAATATCTTAATTTGTGCAACAAAGATGAACAAAGGTCTTACAGGTTTGGAATGACATGAGGGTGATTAATTAATGACAGAATTTCATTTTTGGGTGAACTATTCCTTAAGAACCAGACTTCTTGCAGTCTTGGATATGAGTGAATTCTAACGTGTGATTGATTTCTAAACCTGGAAACATCTCGAAAATTTCAATAATGATTATGATTTTTTTAGTTAGGGCAAACTCTAAAACATTTTGTTGGGTAGAAACTATTATTTGTGAGTAAAAAGACTAGAAAGACTAGAAAAGCTATTTAAATGCATTAGTCATAAAAAAAAATTCTTACCCTTCATGTAAAGGTAACTGTGGAAGTACGGAGGTCCGTTCCCATTCAAGATGTTGACTTTACCATTAGAAACCTCCTCATCTGTGTCCACATACCCATCATGCTCATCATCACTGTCAGCATACTGAAAAAGAGAGAGAGTAATGATCTGTGTGTGAGTGTGAATACCTAATCATATTTTGGGGACAAATATGTACCCAGAAGTGAGCTATACCTGAGAAATATTAATTATTCTACCAAAATAAGAAGAATCATACAAAATTAATGTTATTGTTTATTTAGTACTGACTTAAATGAGATATTTCACATAAAAGATGTTTGCATGTAGTCCACAAGAGAAAATAATAGTTGAATTTATAAAAATTACCCTGTTCAAAAGTTTACATACACTTGATTCTACATATTGTGTTGTTACCTGAATGATCCACAGTGGTTCAACACGCTGTTGTTCAGAAAAGTCCTTCAGGTCCCATAAATTCTTTGGTTTTTCAGAATTTTGGTGTGTTTCCTTTCCAGCAATGACTGTATGATTTTGAGACTCATCTTTTCACACTAAGGACAACTTAGGGACTCATATGCAACTATTACAGACGGTTCAAACGCACACTGATGCTCCAGATGGAAAAACGATGCATTAAGGGCCAGGGGGTGAAAACTTTTGAACAGAAGGAAGATGTGTACATTTTTCTTATTTTGCTTAAATACAATTTTTTTTTCATTTAGTACTGCCCTTCAGAAGCTACAGAAGATACCTACATGTTTCCCAGAAGACAAAATAAAGTCTGATCTTCAAATTCATAAAGTTTTCACCCCCCGGTTTTTAATGCGTCATGTTTCCTTCTAGAGCATCAGTGAGCGTTTGACCTTCTGTAATAGTTGAATATGAGACCCTCAGTTGTCCTCAGTGTAAAAAGACGGATCTCAAAATCATACAGTCATTGTTGGAAAGGGTTCGAATACACAAAAACGCTGAAAAACTAAAGAATTTGTGGGACCTGAAAAAAACACACAGCTGTGGATCATTCAGGTAGCAACACAGTATTAAGAATCAAGTATATGTAAACTTTTGAATGGGGTCATTTTTATAAATTCAGCTATTATTTTCTCTTGTGGACTATACTATATGTAAATGTCTTTTATGTGAAATATCTTATTCAGGTCAGTAAAAATAACATGCATTTTTTATAATCCTTCTTATTTTGTTTAAATAATTAACATTTTGCAGATTCTGGAAGGTGTATGTAAACTTTTGCCCTCAACTTCCAATTTGGATATGCGTGCACGCACATATTCTCTGTGTAACTTACTGAATCTGAGCTGCGGTTGTAAGACTCCTGGCTTGCGTTGGTGCAGGTGGACTTGCGTGCGTGTTCTGTGTCTGTCGCCGCAATGCTGCTCTGTCCATCCTCTAGATCATCTTGGTCATAGTCCGACTCACCATCCCCAGGCACACTGTAGATGGGCTCCTCTGTGTCCGGCAAAGACTCTGCTGCAGTCAGCCTACTGGTGCGATCCCCATCCTCTCCCTCCGTTTTCCCATCCACCTCTTTAACTGTTTTAGCCTCTTCAGGCTTTCCATCTTCCTTTTTGGCTTCGCCAGGGAGAGGGGGGGGAGGTGGAGGAGGTGGTGGAGGAGGAGGAGGCGGGGGAAGAGCCCCAGGTGGAACGTTGGGTGCAGATGGGGCCATTGTGCCCTCGGCGAAGGCTGGAGGAGGAGGTGGCAAAGTGGCTAAAATCTCCTGATCCACTGGACCTTCTGCTGGAGGAGGGAATTCGGGAAGCGGTATGCACTCTTCCTCTGCATGGAAGCCTTCGTCTACCTCTTCCTCAGTGGCAGCTGCCGGTCTGGCGGCAGGTTGTTTAGCATCACCAGGAATGACTTCTGGGCCTCCGGTGTCAAGCAGTTCAAGGAATTCAGTGGCAACACGAGAAGCTGCTTTTTTCTGGCGCAGGACCTCAGCATCACGCCGCAAGCGGAGCTCCTGTCTTGAGCTCTCACACAGCATGGACACGCTGTCTTCTCTTTTCTTCTGCAGATGCTCAATCTCTCGCTCCAAACGCAGAATTTCCTCCATCTGACGCTTCTCCTCCTCAGCTGAGCAGGGAGACTAAAAGAGGGCAGGAGAGAGGAATGATATAAAAACACTGGTTAGACAAAAACAAACATGCTGACACCATTTGACTGCAACTCTGACAGGTTTTTAGACTCAATGTCAGAAGGTTTAGAAAAAAAATCTGTTTGATAGGTTGACTCCACATAATGACATCCACATTGGAAGAGGAGTCTGAAGTTTTCTTTAAGAATAAAATGTTGCTCTACAATTTGTCTGTCAAAAAATTCTGTTGAATGGTAGTCTATTTTTTACACATAAGAATGATAAAAATAATAAAAAGTATACATATAAAGTCATTATTATGACATTTTATATCTTCTCATAATTTCAACTTTATATCTCATAATGACTTAGTATGTCATAATTGAGACTTTGTGTATCATAATTTAATTTTTTTTGACATAAAGACTTGTCATAATTTAGAATTTAATGTCAGAATTATGATTTATATTTTTCCTAATGTGACGTAAGTCATAATTAGACAGATAAAAAGTCACAGTTGTGAAAAAAAAATTAAAATTATGAGATAAAAAGTCAGTTCCACTTTTTATTCCAACATTTTATCTAATAATTATGTCTTTTCCCTAGTAATGATAACTTCTTTCTTCAAAATTTTGACTATTTCATACTTTTGTCACAATTACTTTTCATTTCATAATTGTGACTTTATGTCATAATATGAAATTTCAAAGTTTGGAATAAGATAAGACTGACTTAAGAAATGTTGATGATTTGCTAAATGTTGATGATTTGTTAAATAATATTATGGTGATCAGTGTTCAGTGTGTGTGTATATATACAGTGGGTACGGAAAGTATTCAGACCCCCTTAAATTTTTCACTCTTTGTTATATTGCAGCCATTTGCTAAAATCATTTAAGTTCATTT
>JAHKKF010500510.1:0-18950 GCA_019740295.1 Labeo calbasu
AGTTTCTGATAAGAACGAGGCAGGAGAGGAGTCTCAAGAGTCTCCACTTATATATAGCACATATAAAATGAGCTTCACCGGAAGTTTACGAGCTGGCTTATCATTATGCAAAAGTTCTAAAGAACGCTCCGTGCAAATTGTTAAATGAATAAACTCACTTGTTGGGCAGGAGAAAACTGCTGGGGAAGCGGTACCACTCTTTCCCCACACAAACATTGACTAGCCTTCCCTCTGGAACAGTGTGGATTGCAGGGTCTTTAGCAATGCGATGAAACTCCGGATACAAATCCAGCGGAGCGTGATAGCCTAAAAACACACAGTAACCCCATGTGAGAGAGACGCCAAAAAAGGAATGAATACTTTACTATCTGTAACTATCTATAATTTTGTATTATTATTAACTTCATCTGCCAGCTGAACTATGCCAAAACTCTCTCTGTGTCTCTCTCTAAACATCCTTATTGTTGAGCCCTTACATGTTTTGTGCTTACCTCTGAAGAGGGCCACAGATCGGGACAGCGAGAGCACTCCAAACAGCAGCACAGAGCCGAGAGCCAGCCAGTTGGAGGAGATGGTATAGTGCTCTAGACGGTAGCGCTGGAATATAAAGTGATAGCACTTCTACATGGATAAACAGACAGAAAATAGTTTAAAAGCAAAAATGACCCGAATCACATTCATATTTACGCTGGTGTAACAGCAAACTAATTTACACAAACGTTGAGGCGAAAAATATGCTAATAAGGATGTGCAGTTGTCCATAGTTTTTGGACAAATACTAATAAAAACAAGATATTTTTTGAAGACTTCCATGTACACTATTCAAATGTTTATATTAATATTTTTATTCAGAAATGATGCATTAAATTAATCAAAAGAGTTTCTATTGTATTCTATTCAATTTCTATTGTTACTAATGTGATTCAGCACAAATGTTTTTAACATTGTTAACTAGAATTGTTTGTTGAGCACCAAATCAGCATATTAAAATGATTTCTGATCATGTGACACTATACACTGGAGTAAGATTGGGCATTACATGAATAAATTACATTTTATACATATTAAAACAGAAATAATATCAATAATAACATTTCACAAAATTACTGTTGGATCAAATAAATGCAGTCTCCTAACCTGCAGTGATGAGAGAGCCACTGCCCCACACAGGCAGATGAGAGGGTAGATGGGAAACAGAAAGCGCTCCTCTTTATGTGGCTGAGTGAAGAACACCAGCATCCACAGGTACATAGGAGACAGGGTTAACCAGTACGGCCGGCCGAGGTTCTGAACTACAATTCATACAGTAAGAAACATGAGATTAACAGACTGTTCAGAATATTGTACACATATCACAAAACAAGTCAAAGACACATCCTTCTTACCATTAAATCTTTGAAGCAGTGCCTCCATAAGCGCCGTGAGAGGAAGAGAAAAGAGGGCCAACACAAATACAATGTTGAAATTAAGGAAACCATTCACCAAGTAGTAATGCCAGGGCTCTGTGCCTGTAAGAAAGAAGAGAAAAAGTTTATAATTTGATCACTATTGCCATTTTATGGCATTGAGAAGAATGAACCATTACGTGCTTTACTGTAAACAATTTTAGTTTATTTTTAATACAAGTCAGTACTATTTTCTACATTACAAATGATTTGAAGTGTACCGTATAGATCTGGCCCGTGAGGAGTGAACACGTTGTATAGTATTATATTCAGAGGAGCAATCACCAGCTTGCCATAGTAGTAGCTGTCTACTACAACAACAGGGACCTACAGAATCAATGATAAGTGTTATCACATCAGTTTGTAATTTTTTTATTTTAAAATGCCATTTTGTTATTGATGGAATCTGTAGTCAGATAAAAAAAAAAAGACACAAAAACAATTCAGCAACCTAAGATATACACAAATACCAATGAGTTTCCCAACCAGAAAGAGGAGCAACGCCACCAGAGTCCACATGATAAAACTTTTCCACTTCTTCTTCAGTAACAGCAGGTCAAAGGCAATGGGTATGCTGCAACAACAATCAGTAAACAAAGCCTAAATTCACCTAGTTGGCTGAGCAGGATTATGTCTATGGCTTTTCGCCAAATCCGAGTAAATATTGACTTTGTTGAGTAAATACTACATAATAACTAGCTATTTTCATGTCATACTGCAAGAGATTACAGTATAATTCAAGTCTTACTCTCACTTTTTTATTATTATTTTTGTGTTTTTTGCCTTTTACTGGTATAGAGTAGACTGGATAGCAGTGGTAAGAAAGAAAACGTGGGATGAGGACGTGACCCTGGTCGCAGTCAAACCTGGGTTATCTACTTGCTGAACATGTAAATGTTCACAATTCTGACCAGTGGAAAAAGCACAAAGCCCCATATTTTAATAGGAAACTGATTAAGTCCTATTATAAAATTGCATATTTAAAAATTACATCTACCAAAAAAATTACAGAAAATTACATCTACCAAAGGTATGGGGTTGGTGATATTTTTAATGCTTTAAAAAAAGTCTCTTATGCTCACCATAAAACGGTAACATTGTGAAATATTATTACAATTTAAAATAACTGGTTTCTATTTTAATATTTAAGATGTAATTTATTCCTGTGATGCAAAGCTGAATTTTCAGCATTAATTACTATAGTCTTCAGTGTCACATGATCTTTTTAGAAACCATTCTAATATCTAGATCTGATACCCAAATAACATTATTAATTATTATAATGCTGCTTAATATTTTTATTTATTCACCAAACTTTAAATGGCAGAGTGTATGTATTATTTTATGTTGAAAAATGTAAATATTTGTTGGCAACATATCAAGATTTGATTCAGATGCATCAACCATCTCAGTTGTGAGCAAATTAAATACATGTACAGGGAAAATTTCGAGATTAAATGGGTTAAGCCCCCAAAAACACACGTCAGGAACAAAAAAAAATCTTAAAATACAAAATCACCTCAATAGTTGTTCTCATAAGAACAAAAACATGCATTTTTTTTAATAAAAACAGCAAAACAGGTTAATGACTGCTTAATAATACTTATTGCAGTAAAAGTTTATTTTGTGGTAATATTTTGGACCCTTCTTGTCACTCTACATATAAAATATTGACTATTTCTTACCCCAATAGGGCACTGAAGGGCCAGCTAACTATGGCCCCCGCTGCAACACCCAGCACAGCCAGACTTGGGCGCCCCTGGAACCAGCCAGTCATAGCTACCACTGTACTGTACATGCAAAATGTACTGGGGAGGAAAGCTGGACATAACGCAAACACACACATTAACCTGCAGTGCATACACAAAATTGTCAAAAAAGAAAAACAGCAACAAGCAGTTATCATCTAATTTGACTCACCTGCTGAGGAGCAGAACATCCCTGCACTCAATACAAGGAACGCCAGCAGAAGCCGCCCCACATGCAGGCCAAACTTTTTACACACAGCCCTGTGTGAAATCCATGAGATTAGATCTTTAAGCCACATATATAGTAAAATTCACATATTTTCACCCAATGCTGATGCTAGGTGCAATATGTACTATGCTGCACTTACTTGTAGAAGTAGAGCTCACACACACAACAGGTAAAAGCTAGCATGCAGCGCAGGAAATAAAACACAAGGACCTGAATGAGAAAAAAGCATATTAGTCAACTTTCACATGTCTAAGCAGGCCTATACTGAATGGCCAAAGTAGATCTAAAAAGAAGGCTTGTCTTCTTTTGTTCAGCATGGTGCTAGCAGTACCAGTTCCCAGGGAATGCATGAACTGATAATATATACTTTGAATTTAATGTCACTTTGGATAACAGTGTCTGCCAAATATAAATTGAATGACAATCTCAATATTATAGCTGAAAGCCATTTAAAATGAAATTTTAGAAGTCCTGGATAGAGTTCTGATTAAGCAAAAGCAAAATTGTACCCTAAAGAAACTAAGAAACATAGTTTCCATCATGATAAAATATAAAGGATTATTACATCACGTTGTGTAATTGGAACCACAGATTTTATCCAGTTCCAAGGGTTATTTTTTTTGAGATCCGATGATTCCAGTGAGGTTAGGAGGCCACCTCACTGGTCAAAGAAATGTCCTACTATATTAAAAATGCTTAAAGGGGTCATCAGATGCCCATTTTCCACAAGTTGATATGATTCTTTAGGGTCTTAATGAAAAGTCTATAACATTCTTTGGTTAAAATTTCTTAATGGTAGTGTAAGAAACACCTTTTTTACCTTGCCAAAATCGGCTCTGCAAAAATCACCCTGTTCTGGTCGATGTTGCTTTAAATGTTAATGAGCTCTGCTCACCCCGCCCCTCCCTTCTCTCTGTGGAGTGCCGAGTCTGTTTACTTTAGCCATGAAACTTGCTAACTAGCATGTTATTAGGAAAGGCGATTGCAAATTTTTTCATAAAAAAAACCTTATACTCACTTCTGCTATAAGTGAAGCTGGATCATGAATGATTCGTGTGAACAGACGCATTTGTTTAGTTTGGGAGGCGCATTCCCTTCACAAACAAACGTAATCCACTGCATCTTCAGCAGCTCAGATGTCGGGAGTAAATGACGACCACTATGTACATTATTACATCCAGCAACACAACACCTCAATCTCTTAGGAGCCATTCTTGTCTACGTCCCTGTTCCGGCATCAAAACAATAGCGATCGGACTGTTACTGCTCATTCAGGGGCAGGTCTAAGGCAAGACGGCCGTGTCAATCAACTATCGTGGGAGCGGCCTCTGTCGGTGTGTCACACAGACAAGATGCTGAGAATGGCTTGTTTTGAAAAAGAGGTAATTATTTTTACAGATTAAATAAAAACCACTGCTCAATCTGAGATATTGTCTAACTTACATCCCTGCTCCGGCATCGACACAATGGAGGTCGGACTGTTACAGGCGATGTAGGTCGGGTCTGAGGTAAGAAGCTCATGTCAATCAACTATCGTGGGAGCGGCCTCTGTCGGTGTGACACCAGGCATCTGAGAATGGCTCGATTTGAAAAAGGGGATTTTTTTTTAACAGATTAATTAAAAACCACTGCATGGATTTTTATCATTTTAGGGTAGATGTGTACATACACTGCCAACACACATTAATGTTCAAACAACATGTAAAAGTGAACTTTGCATCCAATGACCCCTTTAACAAAACAGAATCAAAATTGGTAAACAATCAGTTTGAGGCAGGTGACTAGTTTACCTTGTTGGTTTGTAATATTTTGGCATGAAAGCAGGCAGGAAGGGCATGGAGCCAAAGATACGCATAGGAACGAATTGCGTAGACCGGGGAATATTCCCATGTCTGCATTCCTGTTCCATACAGCAGGTAGTGAGTCTGGCCAGCACAAAGAGAGAAATACAAAAGAAAGATGAGTGAACCTCTTTTATATACTAACTTGGTGGTTTTCAATAGAAGACTGAAATTAAGCAATATAGCTCATTCATAGGTTTTTTACTCAAAACTACTCGATTTTCTGTGATCAGGAACAGGCATGATAACTTTCTACTGAAGACAAGAGCAAGCTTCTGCATCTGAACTGTACCTGGACAGTCTCTATTGGGTTGGATTATTAATACTCCAGGGCATCATGGGATACAACAGTGACACAGATCAGGGCTCAACAATAAGGATTTGCTTTCTGCTGTTCCAGTTAGACCAGTAGTTCAGCTTTTAACTTGCATTGCAAATTGTTATGCACAATTATGTGATATTTGTCAAAAAATAAATAAATAAAAGTATGTTGAAGAAAAAGCTGTCATTGCGTTAAGAGCTGTACAAGTTCCAGCAATAACTGCAAATTATAAAAAGCATTTTTCATGTTAATTGCTTTTGTTATTAATTATTGTAAAGAACAATAATACTTTTACCCAGCTATAATTGCAAACAAAAATTTGTTATGATTTGTTTTGCTTGTTTAATAATGATTTTGCCCTATTCTAACTAATCTATCACAAGTCATTCTTGCAATTTTTTTAAGGTTAACTTGGAGCAGAACTGAGTTTTGTATATGTCAACATCAACAATGAATGAATCACAGAAAATCAAATTCAAGGAAGAATAACAACACATAAGATGTAATGAGAATGCAGCATTGAGCCAATAGGACAAGTGACAGATCCATCAACTGGCGCAAAACTGTGTCACACTGGTCCTGGACCATCCTTACTGCTGTGCCCTGAGAGCTGTACAAAAAAACTGTAAACCAGAAAAAAAAGTGCATCTCACTGGCTCCCAGTAATTGTAGGTTTCATCACAGTCCGAGATGTTACTGAGCAGTGCAGCACAGAAGCGGGCTGAAACCAGGCACTTGAAGGCTGTGGAGCCCTCAGGAGCCCACACCTGTCCTGCCTTACTGGATGACCTGTAAAAGAGAGGCGGGGTATAGGAGCTAATGTGCTTATCTGGGAGCAAACTAATAAGCAATATGGGAACAGAGCACAGGGTTATACAAAGTTGTCATTCATTTATTTCAGTATTTAAAACAGTGCCAGTCTAAAACTCATCCACAAGCATAATTAATGCAAGATGCACATGAGAAATTCTAGCTTTTCACAAGAACAAAAGACAAAAGACGTCAATAGAGAGTCAATTTACTCCTCCTCCGCTGTATTACAATATAAGAAGATTATGAAATTGGACAAGCACGAATGTGCACCTGAGATACACATCATCAAATACACTTGTGTGCAATAGAAAATTGTGTCACTATCTAGTGTCACTAAAGCACTACAGCTTATAAACCACATCGGCATTCATTTTTAAAATAACAGTCAAGATATAAAGCACAGCATATGTTCTGGAGTGTTGATCGGTGTTTGCATGCCGGTAGAGCTGCGATGTGAGTGAATGAATGAATGAATGAAAGCCGTCATGTTACACTGAAGCTAGCTAATTCATCTCGCTTGGATATTGCATTTTAGTATTTCTGTCTCTTTCCGCTGTATTCGTGTTATCTAAATGGTTTATAGACATTACATGTGTTTACTACGTGGATTATTCGCATATCCAGACAGCCTGACGTTAGCGAGCTAGCGACCTGTCAACAGCATTCAACATTACACCACGATTGGCTTCTGGTTACTTACTCATTTCGGGGGTCACTGGATTTATTCTCCTCAACACATTTGTCGTCTTTTGTTCCTCGGTTGTCAGCGGTAGGTGCGCTGCTCACGTTGTTCGCGTCTTGTTTGCTTCCCCGTCTGTTGCGTTGACGGAGACCCTTCGTCGCCATGTTTCTACTGGCTGTGCGTGACGTCATCATTACACCGAACGCAGAACAGATTGAAGGAGAGCCATTAGTGAGAGGACAGCAGAAATTAGCCTTATCTAACCAGTGTTATTTTAATATAATTAAAAAACTATTAAAATGTTGTACTATTGTTTTGATATTTCGGAAAAATTATATTTTGTTTTACATAATATTTGTGCGTGTGTGGTGTATATTTATATGTGTATATAAATACTCAAACGTACATGTATAGGCCTATAGTTCATAAATATTTACACGTACAGTGTTTTGGGTAACGCATTACAAGTAACGCGAGTTACGTAATATTACTTTTTTCAAGTAACTAGCAAAGTGACGCACTACTTTTGAATTTCTAAGAAAATATCTGAGGGTTTTTTTTTTTTTAAATAATAAGTAAGGCCAGTTACTTTTTTCCCCCATTTATTGATTGACAAGTCTCCTGTCGGGAATTTGTCAGTAAACATGATGTTACTGTATTCTAGATGATGTTACTGTATTCTGTATATCCTTTATGTACTTAATCCCATTTTATTAACCAGTGTCTTTGCTGCTGACCTTCGATGATGCAATTCAGCCAAACTAATAAGCAAAAATTACTTTAGATAAACTAACATTTGTGCTTAATTTTTTATAGCTGAAGAGTGATCTCCTGCATAAATGTGCTTTTCTTTCAGCTTGAGGTGAATTCATTTCACTTTTGGTGTAAATGGGCTTTTACATTAGAATTGTTTTATATTAAAAACAAAGAAGCAAGCCCTGCCCAGATTTTAAAAGTAATGCAAAAGTAACGTAACACATTACTTTCCATAAAAAGTAACTAACGTAATTAGTTACTTTTTCAGGGAGTAACACAAAATTGTAACGCATTATTTTTAAAAGTAACTTTCGCCAACATTGTACACGTATATATGTATTCATATTTATATGATTTATATTATATTTAAATATATATCACATTTATTTCTTAAACATATACATGTGTGTATATTTATATATACGTATAAATATACCCAGCACGCGCATGTTATGTAAACACAAACGTTTATTTTGGACGCGATTAATGGACATGATTAATCAGTCTGACAGCACTATTCTATTTCAGTTCTGGCTTTCGTTATTTTAGTATATCAGGTTTAAATAAATGAAAATGAGAAATGCTTCTGTGGTGATTTTATTTCAAACTATAATAATCTCTTCTAATTTCGATTTTGTCTTTTCAATGACTTTGTAAAATGACCAGATTTGCAAAGTACTTTTGCTACAACTAAGTGTTTTTTAATATTCATACATTTCATAGAAAATTTTCTATTCTCATTCAGTACATTTGGCTAATATTTAAGCCAACTGAATAACTAATATTGTTAATGATTAAAACAAGTATTGTTACACTGACCAAAATTATAAACGCAACACTTTTGTTTTTGCCCCCATTATTCGTGAGCTGAACTCAAAGATCTAAGACTTTTTCTATGTACACAAAAGGCCTATTTCTTTCAAATACTGTTCACAAATCTGTCTAAATCTGTGTTAGTGAGCACTTCTCCTTTGCCGAGATAATGCATCCACCTCACAGGTGTGGCATATCAAGATGCTGATTAGACAGCTTGATTATTGCACAGGTGTGCCTTAGGCTCGCCACAATAAAAGGCCACTCTAAAATGTGTAGTTTTATTGTAGTGGGGGGGTCCGAAAATCGAGTTCAGCTCATGAAAAATGGGGGCAAAAACAGAAGTGTTGCGTTTATAATTTTGGTCAGTGTATATTATTTAAATAATACTGTTATCAACATTGGCAACTGGTCATTTAAAGAGCTATATTTCTACCTGATTTGACCCGTAAAGATTAGTTTGTACTGATTAGTTAATATAATGTTTTTATTTTTTGTTGGTTTGTTTTTGTTTTTTTTTGCTTAGTCACGTTAAATAATATTTATGACTTGAACGTAACCAGTTAAACATAATTGAAATTTAATTTAGACATAATTTTACACTGTATTATCAAAATGTTTATGTTTGTTATTGTGGCTTTGTATATTGGCAAATGGCCCTATAAATGTACTAAAATTAAAAGCTACATGCGGCATGATGTCATTTCTTTAACATTCATATTTAGACTACAAAACCTAAAGAGCACTAAAATAATACTTAGTATCCTCAAACAGGACCTTCTGTTTCATAATTAATAGTTTGGTGTTGGTGCACGATACATGAAGCCAAAAAACTTGCACACTTGCCAAATACTCCAAAAAACTATTTAATGACAGACCATGTGGTTAACATTTATAATGTTAGATTTGCAACTGCTGGACTCTGAACCTTACAAAATATTGCTCTAGTGTGCATCTGTTTTTAGATACATGTCATGAGTCTAAGACATAAATATTTTGTAAATGGAATTCATATATAATTCATCTATCTACGGAATTCAAGCCAGTCTTTTTAGGTTCAGACACTGTTTGACCAAACAATGGAAAACAGGTTAGTTTTCAGGTAATCTATGACAACAACCATTATTTTTGAAATTTTGTTTGTTTGAGAAATGACACACTTCACCTTTTAAGTCTAAATCAATAATACAGCAATATAACAATTTACAGTTACAAATAATCATAAACAAAATCCTAGACATAAACATATACATTCCAGAAATATCACAGTATCAAATGCAGCTTCAGAGATAATGTAAACACACATGTGCAATACAAAGAAGCTAGAAAAATATTTAAGTTATTGTTTTAAAAATGCATCAGATGAAATGATTTAGTTGTGCATCAATAATTACATATTTAAGTTTCCTAACTGAACAGATCCCTAAACATGCATAATCAATTAATATAGGAGAGAATGCAATTTGTAAAACAGTGCCTTGCAAAAGCATACATACCCATTTTTTTTTTTTTTACGTTTTATGTTGCAGCCTTATGTTAAACTGCTTTAAATTACTTTTTTTCCACATCAATCTACACTCAACACATCAATAATGACAAAGCACAAAACAGGTTTGTAACAACTTTGCAAATTTATTAAAAATTAAAAAAAAAACTGAAAAGATTCTATTGCATAAGCATTCATACTCTGGGACACTTGAAATTTAGCTCAGGAGCACTCATATCGCTTGTGGATGTTACTACACTTCAAGTATAGTTAAACTGTGGCAAATTCATTTGAATGAGTATGATTTTGAAAGGCACACACCTCTCAGAAAAGGTCTAACAGCTGAAAATGCATATCAGAGCAAAAACCAAGCCCTGAGGTCAAAATAACTGCCTGTAGAGCTGAGATACAGACTTGCGTCAAGGCACAGATCTAGGAAAGAGATCAAAATAAAATTCTGCTGCATTGAAGGTTCACAGAAGCATGTATCCTCCATTATCCATAATGGAAGAAGCTTGGAACAACTATGACTCTTCCTAGAGCTGGCCTCCTGGCCAAACTGAGCAATTGGAGAATGGAGAATGAAGAAAGGGCTTGGTTATACTGGTGACCAAGAAGCTGTTGGACACTCTAGTTGAGCTCCATGATCATATATGCAGACAGAAAAAAAAACGTACACAAGGACAAACATCACTGTAACACTCCACCAATTCGGTCTTTACAGCAGTGTAGCCAAACTCAATCCTCTCCTCCGTGAAGACACATGAAAACCCACCTGGAATTTGCAATAAAAACCACCTAAAGGACCCTCAGACTGTGAGAAACAAGATTCTCTGATTTCCAAGAGTGTGCTGGTAGCAGCCTCATGCTGTGGAGCTGTTTTTTAGCGGCAGGGACTGAGGGACTCAGAGTAGAAGAAAAGCTCAATGCACTAAAATATTGAGATTGCACTAATGAAAACCCAGTCCAGAGCATTCAGAACCTACAGACCAATGACCCTAAGCACACAGCAAGAGTGGCTTATAGACAACTCTGTGAATGTCCCCGAGTAGCCCAGCCAGAGCCTTGGCTTGAACGCAATCAAATATTTCTGGAGAAACCTGAAAATGTCATCTTAGCCTCCATCCAAGCTGAGAGGTGAGGCAAAGAATGGCAGATAATTGCCAAATGCAGATGTGCAAAGCTTGTCGCATAATACCCAAAAAGACCTGGGGCTGTAAAGGTGCTTCAGCTAAGTACTGAGTTAAGGGTATGAATACTTATACTATGTACTTATTTCAGTGTTCTATTTTTTAATAAATTTGCAAAGCTGTCACAAATTTGTTTTTTCCTTTGTCATTATGGTGTATGGAGTGTAAATTGATGTGGGGAAAAAAATAATTTAAAGCAGTTTAACATAAGGCAGCAACATAAAACGTGAAAAAAATAAAGGGGTATGAATACTTTTGCAAGGCACTGTATTTATTTTCTTTTTTCCTCATTGCAAAGTTCTAAACAACAAGGAAAAGTAACACAGTACTACTGAAATTTGTAAACATTATCTTATTAAACCCACAATATTTATGATTTGACAAAATTTTGATAAATTAGCGTAATAAGCAATATGTAAACATGACAGATTTTCAAACACAGCCACAAATAATCCCTTTAGATTAAATAGTTTGATATGTCAGTTTTAAATAAATAGGAACAATATCCATTGTACTTGTTAAAATTTTACCTCTTTTTCTTTATTTATGAAAAAAACCCTGCAGAACAAATCAGACTCACTCCTCTGACCTATAAAGTCAACCATTATCTTTAAAAATTTAAAACTGAAATCATTCTTCCATCTGATCCATTGTTGCTTCAATCACCTCAGAGTGACCTGCAGACGCAGGGGTAACAGTCTCCGCAGCTGATTTTGCAGTCCCAATGCCTGGCTGTGCGAGAGGGCGCGATCTGGCGACTGATACGTCAGCCTATAGCAGAGGCTTGCATGACCCATGTGTGGGTGTCTAAAGCGATCGACTAATGCCACATACTTAACAGCACCGCAAGAAGCCTCTCGCACAAGTGCATGGAAGTCCAGTTCATCATAGCTTTCTGGTTCCATCCAGAAACTGATATCATGCAAGTAGCTTGGTTGGTAAAGGGAGAAAGGACTGAAAGGTCCAAGTGGATTGAGCTCGAAATGCTTAAGAAACCGAGGATCGGCGCTCCAAAGTAAGCGCCAGTCAGAAATGCCAAAAATCAGTGTAGCTAAATGATCCAAGTTTATTGAGACAGCGATTAACTGTAAACCTTCATCAAGGGCTGAGGAAAAAGAGGGCAGATATGCAATCCGCCCAAACTTGGACAGCATCTTTGAATTCATCCACACTTGCTGCTCTATGCCTGTTTGTGCCTCCTCGAAGGAGACGCCGTAAGAAGAGAGCAGCGACTCTAAACAATCTTGGAAGCACTGAACGGGATGCGATTCTGCAGGGAACATTCCCACCAATAGAAGCTGATGGAATGCAGGAGAACGGCTCGGGGAGATGGGCACTCTCTGAAAGACCAGGCCACTGACTGCATGAAGAGTACCAGGGCTGAAGTCCTCATTCTGGGTGACCTCTTGGACATGCAACAACAGAGACGGTCGTAGTGCATAGCTGCCTGTAAAGCTTTGTTGATCATCCATAGACTCACAGTCATTTTGGTCGTTTTCACTTTGGTCAAATATATAGGTGTCAGTAGGTTTAATCCAGTAGACATCTGAGTGGGTTAGAGTTGAGTCACATGCTTCCGGTGTTTCTGGCAGGCAGCCCACCAGTTCTGGGAAGTCTTCATTCATAGTACACACAGGCCAGATTGACTTCAGCTCTCGAAGTAATTGCTCCTGGACTGTTTTCACTGGATGATTTGACTGCTGACCAAGGAAATCCCTAACACAGAAAGAAAGGTTAGAAATCTGAAATAAATAATGTATTAAAAAATCCATTAAACCAGGGGTGCCCAAACTTGGTCTTGGAGGGCCAGTGTCCTACAATGTTTAGCTCCAACCCCAATTAGACACACCTGAATCAGCTAATCAAGCTCTTACTAGGCATACTAGAAACTTCCCGGCAGGTGTGTTGAGGCAAGTTAAAGCTAAACTCTGCAGGACACCAGCCCTCCAGGACCAAGTTTGGGCACCCCTGCACTAAACTGATATATTTAAAGGGGTCATGAACTGAGAAATCAAAATTCCCTTCATCTTTTGACATTTAAGAGGTGACTGTACTATAAAAACATTCTGAAAGTTTCAGAACTCACCACTTTCTTGTTAGTCTAAAAACAGCTTATATTGAAGCAAATCTGCCAAAATGACAGGTTGTGGAACGTGCCACTTAATGACATAATAGTATGTCTAAACACCACCTCCGCAGAATCAACGCCTGCTTCTACACTGCCTGTTTAGCCCTGTCAACCAATTTGCACGCATACAGAAAAGCAAAGGCAGGTCTACACAGAAACCATTTGATAAAGATGGCTCCAAACACAACAAGATGCTGTTCAGCGCCAAGTTGTGGAAAAACAATCTTTGCAGTACAACTGTATTCATCTGCAGTAAGAACTTTACTTCATTTCACAATGGATTCATTTATTAACAATGTACAATTCGACACAGGATTTTCAGAAAGACTGAAACTAAAAGACTATGCTGTATTTGATCCAATAGTAATGTTGCCCCACATAAATGTAACTGTTTTTATTAAGTGGTCAATATTGTTTTGTCTGTTATTACAGATCGTTTTATATGTATTGTGTATTTATGCATTTTAACCTAATACATCTATGAAGGATGTAGGCTGTCAAACATACGCAACAGTTAGCCAATCATAGCAGTAGGCGTTTACTTCTGAGTCTACAATCCGCCACGCCTATTCAAACAGAGCACTGACATGACCCCTTTAAATATATGATGCACAAGCATGCTGTCAAAAGTACTGAATATGTAAAGCTTTTTGTATAATATATTGCAAGACTGATAACAGACAAGACAGCTTCACAGTGCCACTATTTACAGAGAACAAGGGATCGAGGAAGTGTTTGCTGAGCATATAAATGATATATAAATGCCATGATTATGCAGTTAGCTCTAGCTTTTGAATGCTTGTTACTTTACTACAAAAATAGTTTGTGCAAAACAGGATATTCTGTCAATATATATTCACCCTTATGCTGTTCTAAACCGCATGACTTCTGTAAAAAGTACCCAGGCTTGGTTTAGATCCAGGTTTGAATGATAACCATTAAAGAGCAAACAGATAATTATTACAATTCTATACCGTTTTATCAAAACAAAATAAACCCTAAAACCTAAAATCAATTTTAAAATCAGTTTTAAAGTTTAAAGTGAATTTAGGCATCACAACATTAAAAAATGAGATACTAATTTTACAGTTTATCAGCATTGCTATTAAAGGGATAGTTCACCCAAAAATTTAAATTACGCAAAGATTAACTCAACCTTAAGCCATCCTAGGTGTGTATGAATTTCTTCTTTCAGATGAATACAGTCAGTTATACTAAAAAATGTCCTGGCTCTTCCAAGCTTTATAATGGCAGTGAATGGGGTTTAAGATTTTGAAGTCCAATAAAGTGCATCCATCCATCATAACAAGAAAGAAAACAGCCATATTTAAAGCTTTATAAACTGTAATCTCCGGCTTCCGCTAGTTGATGTACGTGCGTATACGAGAGAGTGGCATTCCAGCGGATGACGTAGGATGTAGGCATAGCATTAGTTCCAGTGATAAGTGATGAATGCAAAAGCATAGAGGAGACAGCTTATTCTCACCAGAGATTTTGCAGCTCCAGAGCCGTGTAGAGTACTTCTTATGATGGATGGATGCACTTTATTTTGCTTCAAAATCTCGACTCCCATTCACTGGCATTATAAAGTTGGAAGAGCCAGTACATTTTTAATATATCTTCAATTGTATTCATCTGAAAGGAGGTTATATACACTTATGGTGGCTTGAGGGTCAGTAAGTAATGGAGTAATTTTTATTTTTGGGCGAACTATCCCTTTAAGATTAAGTGACCATTAGATGATGGCAAGTGTATGTACAAAATGTTAAAAAAATAAATAAATAAATATTCTGTATAACCATGAACAAAGCTAAATAACAATATTATAAAGCTATTTTATACATCCCTAGCAAAAAGCAACATAAAATAGTCTTTTGGGGCCAAATATAGCTTTATGTAGGTCATTATTCACTAAAAATCTTCCCCTCTATAGATCTTCAATCAAATCACAAGACATTGTGGTGCTGACATAATATTTTTTATAGTCAATGCAACTTTTGTCGCCCATGATGCTTGCCAAGTTGTTACACATAGCACACAAGTTGCATTTATGCACTTTTATGATATGTTCGTGATGCTTTTTTGCCATTTTGAAGCTTGAAAGATTCATTCCCCATTCAAACTATAATATAAAAACGAAAGGTCAGGAGATCCTTTAAAAAATGTATCTTTTGTTTCCTTGGCTTCAAAACTATATAATGGTGATTAAATGTCAGAGTTTTCTTTTTTAAGTAAAATATTTCTCATAAAGAGACTTTAGATTGGCTATTTTCCAGTCAGCAACAAGTTACCACTTACCTGTTCATATAATTACTCAACTCTGCCGGAAGCTCAAAGCAAATTGTCTCCTTCCCAATGGTTTTCTCCATTTTCAGTTTTTCCGGCACGGTGTGTGGGAGACTCCGAGTGAAGATGTGGGTCAAAGCTCCCTCTACATGGAAACCTTTGTCTTGACTCCTTCGCAAAAGAATTTTATTTGATTAATTCAAAATTGAATGCCACTGCATAACTTTGACAGTCTTTAAGTTCAATTAAAAACCATATTAAATCACTTCGTAGTGGACTGTGTCCAATTGTCCAGAGCTGTTTACCTGTAACCAGTGCATCTATAACCTTGATACATTTCACAGTCAAAGGGACGGATTTCACTAAGAATTAGCCCTGATTCTGCTGCCATGGCAACCACCTGCCAACTATTGTGCCATTCTCTCATTGGACTGTCACATGGAGTGCCTCCTTGGCCATTGCACAAGGTGACGTGCACTTCCCCATTGTCCTTAAGGACTGCAACGGCACTAGGAAATAAAAACACAAAACACACATCCATCACACATGAAATATGCACAAAACATCAAAAGATCTCAAAACTCTCGATCCCCTCAGTATTAACATTATATAACACTGGAAGTCAAGCTTATGTAACACCATAATAAAGACCTTGTTGCCACAAGAGTGTCACACTTACCTTTGGAAAAATTTCACCAGCAGGATGCGGTTCTTCTTCACGCCACTTTTACGCCCACAGTGAGGGAAATTGAAGATAACGCAGTCAAAAAGATGATGCTGAATTGTTTCATGCTCCTTTAGGCATGTGCAATCCACCTCAAACAGAACAACTGATCCTGCAACAGGAGTTTGCATTGAAGTCAAGGCCTTCATAGAATTATCAGAATTTAATGAGGCTTTTAACCCTCCCTGGCAGTTTCATAGCAACCAAATGTGTAAATTCATGGACTTGGCTGCCGGCATGCAAATTCAGGGCTGTGATACTTGATGTGTGGGAAGAACAGGTATCCTTGAAAATGCTTACATTAGCAGATACTAAACTGTGGGTAGACTGAAATCAATCAAATAGCTTTCAGATATCATGAGAACAGGAAAGCAAAGACAAGAGTACAAGCACGCACACAAAACTAGATTATCAGAATGAAGAAACACATAATGCACACCTCTCTCACGTAGTCGCTGTATGTTCAATACGGCTCCCTCCTGTCTATAGGTTTGATCCTCGCTTTGAAAGCATGTGGCCGTCACGCCGACATCGTCGCCTGCGTTCTCGCTCAAAGCTGCCGAGAAAGAGAAGTTGCCTTCCCCTACAAGTAGCACTTCGCGTGTCTTGGACATTTCCAGTAAATTTCAAGTAAACAACCCAGCAAGCTGTCACATTAGTAGAACAAAACTTTTCCATACATTCTGACCAAACGTTCTAGCGTCCCTTCGACTATACAGCTTAAACTGAGCGTAGAAAGCCTGGTAGGACACAATGCGGCATTAACATTAGACTGCATGTCACCATGACGCCCAAATGACGCTCTGACATCTGTCGCGATACAGCTTGAGATCTAATTAAAATGCCACAGCTTGTAATGCCGGTGTTTCGGAGCTAACCCGACACTTGAAGACCAGAGGTGGTTTTAGAAGCAGGGTTTCGGCCTGTTTACGTAAGAAGCTGTAATTGAGAAAGACAGAGATGCAGTGTCATAAGCTAGCGTGCGGCAGCAGTGAAGTTTCGTTCCCCGGGGAATGCCGCATAGTGGAAAAACAACAGACTCTTCTGTCGCCGTAAACAAGAGCAGCCGTTACTATGCGCTCGATGGCCACTTTGTAATTCGTTATCGTAACAAATACTGTATTTTGTCCTGAGAGTCAGTAATAAAAACAGTCCGGTTAAAAGAGAAAAAATGGTGCGATAAAGATATTATAACGAGAAAATTTCTACCAACAGCACTGTGTACATTTTCAAAATAGATGTGACATTTTAGAACCAAAATATTCATGCATCGTCCACGTTCTAGTTTCCCCCCCATATGTTAGCACGCAGTGGGTGTTGCCAGATCTTACTACAAAAATCAGCTTCCTGCCATAGAAAAAAGAGTACTGAAATACAAAGAAAAAAACATATGTAATGGCTTCTAACGAAATTAATTAACATGAAATATTGAGTTAAATTCACATTTTTTTATCTTTTAAGACAAACACATCGTTGTCCCAAACACTAATGACATGGATCGGTTTCACAGATATACAATTATACAATCATGAATAGTGAATCCTGAATAAATTTCATATAGATTAATTAATTATATTTAATTTAAATTTATATTTCGATTAATTAATTATATTTAATTAATAAAAGGGAAACTGCTACGATTTATTGACAAATCCCATGTTTACAACACCAAAGTCGCTTATAATAAGCGGACATGGCAACATATCTGGTCAGCGCGTTTATGCGTAAGAGCGCTTCTGGCCAATGAAGTATATTCTATCAAAAGAGGGTGGGTCTACACTGTTTGACTGACACATCCCAATTTTTTTTACTCTCCGAACTATGAGCGCTTTAAAGAATTAAACAAATGCATGGGGAACTGCAATCTCTGACATTCCTTGATTAATGAAGTTAAGAAACACACTTTTAATTTATCATATTTTTATAGAAATAACTTTTTGCTCTTTTAGCACAACAGGAAGAACACTGTCCGTTCCACCTTAAAAACGCGACGCTTCCGCCTTTTTTAGCTTCTCATTCACGCTAGACTTAGGGACAGGGTTCTCAAGTCTCACGCATTCGCCGTGAGACACACGCATTTCAACCAGTTCACACGCTCTCACGCCACACCTTGTATTTCTCACGCTAAAAAAGTAAGGGATTAACTTGTCCCGCTATGTACTGTTAATGGAGGAGGCGCAGGCTTGCAGGGGGAGTTCATAGCTGTCTTGACAGTTAAATGCCACCTACCAGCAAATATCAGAAAATATAATTTTTGGTTTTCGGGTAAATTACGTGATCCCGCTTCAGTCACGTTCGTCACTCGGCAACATGGACGCGCACACACGGGACGAGGCAAGCGGTGGAATCGTCCATAGCGGGGCTACCGCTTTCTCAGACAGTGGAAGCCTTTTGTGCAGTTGAAGCGGTGGTCGCGTTGCGGTCACGGAGCGAACGTTGCCATTTGTACTTATTAAAAACTAACAAAATAAATGCAGTAGATAACCC
>JAHKKF010500519.1:0-13790 GCA_019740295.1 Labeo calbasu
GGGTCAGGGAGCTCAGGGAGCCATGGTGGAGCATACAGTCCGGGAAGCCATGGTGGGTCAGGGAGCTCAGGGAGCCATGGCGGAGTATACAGTCCGGGAGGCCATGGCGGATCAGGGAGCTCGGGGAGCCATGGCCGAGTATACAGTCAAATATATTTTTAAATTAGTAGTAGTAGTAGTAGTAGCAGTACTATAAAATATTTTATTTTATTTTATTTTATTTTGATGACTGCAGTGTCCCATTGGTCAGACAAATACACTTTGATAGTGACTTCTTTTTATTTTTATTTTTATTTTTATTTTTAAATGAATATATTTTTATATTAGTAGTAGTAGAAGTAATAGTGGTATTATAAAATATTGATATTTATTATACTTTTAACATTTATATTCTATTATATATTTATTAAATATTTATTGTATTTTATTTTATTTTGATGACTGCAGTCTACCTTTGTTTAGAAAAAATAATTTTGATAGTGCTTCTTCTTCAAAAACGAAGGCACAGCCGAGCAACAGAGAGAGAGAGAGCGTGTGAGAATGGCAAGAGCAGGATTACAGATGCACTGCGATGAGGGAAGCAGATGTTATAGGCTCAAAACACTCACCGACTGGAGGATTTTGTTCCTTTCTAATTTTATCTGCAAAAGAAAATAGGAAATTGGACATGCAGTGTTACGTTAGTTAGACAATCGCCACAACTCCCTCGCACTCTGACTATTTTAATGTCCTTACTACACTTCTGGGATTTGAACGTGTCAGTTGTGTTGCTGTCTGTGCCGGGTCAGAGAGCTGTTGGATTTCATTAAAAATATCTTAATTTGTGTTCTGAAGGTGAACAAAGGTGTTACAGGTTTGGAACGACATGATGGAGAGTAATTAAGACAGGAAGGGAGCGTCAAGCCAACTGGATAAATGCATAAGAGACTCCTTTCAAATACATTAAAAAAAAACAAAAAACCTTAGTGTCCTTCAAAGGTTTGAGGTCAGTAACTTCAACTTCTGAGTATAAAGGTTGTCAAACATGCTGTCCAACAAATGTAGACGTAACAAATGAAAAGCAACATTATACCTGTAAAACACGGGCACCTGTGTGCCTATTAGTGTCATCACAATACCAAAATTACTGAAATATCTTGATACTACGACTAAACCAATACTACAACAAAACATAGAAAAACAGGAAAGTTTTGATAGTAAAATATAATAAATAGTTTGATAGTAAAATAGTTAAAATAAATATTATTATTAGTAGTAATTTTAGTAGTACTATAAAATATGTTATTAAGAGGACAGTAGTCTGCTATTGATCAGACAAATATGTTTTGATGACACGTTTAAAATGTTCATAATTAATAAATAAAAGATTTTATCATCTTCATATATTATCAGTTCTTATACCTCAAAAATAATAACACTTTAGTCATCGCAATCAATTATTATGTATTTGCATTTATCTAATTACAACAATATATAGCAAAATATTTATAGTAAATCAATATTAGAGCATCTTTTAATCTTCTGAGGGAATCTACTCCAATGTCTGTTAAATGTCATTTAACACAGTTTCTGTGTTCTGCTGCTATATTAATCCACAACGGCATATGTTGTGTATGTATATTCTGTGTTAGTCTGCTATAATATGATTTATCGTCCTCCTCTTTTCTCCATGTGTTTCAGTTTGTGGCTCATCCGAACTGCCAGCAGCAGCTGCTGACGATCTGGTATGAGAATCTGTCAGGTTTGCGCCAGCAGTCCATCGGAGTAAAGTGTTTGACGGTTCTGGGCGTCACCGTCGGATTGCCTTTCCTCGCCATTGCCTACTGGATCATGCCCTGCAGCAAGGTGACAGACACACACATCTGTGCCTCTCCTCTAAGCTTCATCTAACTCCTCAGATGAGAAGACGACCTTTGAGTCAAGAGTGTTATTTCACATGCTATCTTCCACATGTCTCTGGGCAGCTGTTTTAAACACACTGTAATCCACACTGCTATAGTATAAGATGACTTCTTAAGTTAATGCCGTCTTCTTCACTTCTTGTAATTTAGTTTTACGTTATCCTTTTTCTTCTCTCTGCCAATATCTGTTGAATAATTATTTTTGGGCACTGGCATTGGTGCATTTTTCCCTTAATTTTTTTTTTTTATGTTTTATAAAAGATACATTTATTAGCTTCATTTAGTATGAAATCAGAACATATTTTATTTAATATATACAGCTTTGTTTGGCAAAGTTGAGAGAAATGTTACCTAACATATATAATGTCATGGCGGATGCCCAAATCCACTATAATTTTATAAATAATCCTGTGTCACAGAATGTAGTTTTAAGAGAGTTTTTAGGAGAGAATGTATTTGTTTAGACTTCAAATATGCGGTTTGTTAATAAAGATAACGTCTATTTAAAAATTTACAGTTCTCAGAGATGTGAGCTCCAGAGCATCAGTTCCAGATCTTCTGGAATTTGCATCTGGCTCTGATGTCTCTATAGTGGTTAAACATATATAATTTGTTTTGGCTAAATCTAACGGGCAGTCTTTGGTCTCATTAATCTATTTGTTCCAGGGAAAATAGTTTTGGTTGAACGCAAAATCTCATCACGTTATATTTTATGTAATTTAAATGCTGTATATCAGAGCGCTGCCTTTGTATTTTGACTGAATTGCCTAGCAACTATTACGATGACTTTTGTTCATTAAATAATCAATATTATTGTATATAAATAATAGTAGTATTTAATAATAGTATTATTGTAATAATAATAGTAATATTAGTTTTTTTAAATCGTGAGATTGCGGAGTGCAAGAGAACAACGCAGTCTGAAGTAGCTGCTCACTTAAACGGTCTTGCTCGTCTCAATCTGCTCAATCTTGGTGATGTCAGTGCCTTAAACGATGTTATAATGTACTATTTTGCATTCAGAGATGAAGGATCGGATGATGAAGTTACTAAAGAGGAGGCGTCCGATGACAGTCTGTTATATGAACGGTGTACGAACAGTTGCGCTGCGCTCGCTTTTCTAAATGTAAACTACACGGTAGACTATTCGTGCTATCTAAACATACAAGGGGAGATCAAAAGTTCAGAGACTATGCCCATGATAAACAACAGAAACTGTCCTATTCAGGATAACATTAGTCTGTTTGTGTAATGATGCAGTATAGCGCTCCTGACAGACAGCTCTCGTTAAACACGTGAAGTGAAAGTGTAACTGTCTCACTTTAAATCCTGAAAATCATAGCTTTCAGCCAACTTAAAATTGCCACTACTTTTGTTACAAAAAAAAAAAATAAACAGTTTTGGAAAGGGCTTGAACCTAGCTTTCATATGGTATCAAACCCTCCTAGATCGAATCACATATTATATTGTATTATATTAATGAGCTCATGGATTTGATTTCATAATAGTGAATGTATCCAAATAAACTGTACTGGTTGTTTAGTTTCAGTAAATGCAGGAAAATAGCTTTTTTATTTAAAAAAATGCAAGAAAATCCAATTTTCCATGATTAGACCCCTTAAGATTCATATAATAGGTAAAAGCTTCGCCTTTTCCATAATCACACATGAATAAACATAGAGACACACACTCATGTGTCCCCAAAATGACTCTTCTACAAGCACAAGCAGAGATAAACACTCACACTTCATTTCCATGCTGAGGATGAGGAGATACACACTGACTCTGTGTTTGATGGCCACTTCAACACACACCATCTCATGGAGAGATATGAGACACTACACACACACACACACACACACACGGCTTTTGTCAAGGGTTTGGGATTGAAATCTAATCAGAGCTTGTCAGACAGGAAGTACTGTAAGCTTCTAGAGACGTGTGACACACACAGAGTGAGTGAGAGAGAGAGAGAGAGACAGAGAGAGAGAGAGAGAGAGAGAGAGAGGGAGGAATGGAAAGAGCATTTGAGGTTCTCAGGGAAAGTATGTATTTGTGTTTGTGTGAGACGATTTACTTAACTGTCATTTGAGGACAATTCTAATTTCTAAAAATGCACAATGTGTTCTTTTAGGATTAAGATAATATGTAATAATTATATTTGGATTTTTATGAAACAATAGAAGTCTGAGGTTTGTTCATTTAGATAAGCTTGTTTGTGTTTTCTTATTGCTCCATCATTTGCTCTGTTCCAAAACATAAGTTTGGTTGCATGACAGAAATTGTTGTATGACATGATATGGTCAGTCAGAACATATAATGTTTAAAACAGCTAAAAAATGTTGGGGTTGGAGGCCTGAACTAGTTAAGTCATGAAATCAGATTTTCAAAGGCTTTAAAATACAAAATCAAATTGAAATCAGTTGTGTGATTGACATGAAGAGCACTATTTATGTCACCTATGTAGTGTGTTTTAATTCAGCCACTTATGAGGGTCCATTTCAGTTAGGATGCTCCCTTAGAAGGGAGCTACCTATGTAGTCAGCAAGACAGTGAATATGTCTCATTAAAGTGTTTAAACTTTGACTGTCTGAGAGAGAGAGGTGATGAAAGACAAGCAGACAGATGAATGCCCGACTGATGATGATGATGAAGGTATTGTGTGCGAGACACTTGAACTCGAGGGCAATCAAAACCTTCACGTCATCTGTGCTGAGAAAAACACTGGCTGAATACAAATGATTGATTTTGGACAAAGTCTCTGATGATCTTTTGGAGAAAAATAGTTTCATAAACCTGCGGTAAGAGCTGATTCATCTGAGAGAAACTTCTCTGCTGTTATTGATGAATGTGTTTATATAGTGATTGAATATTTAAAAGAATCGATGTGTCACAGTGGGATTATTCCATACAGACTCGTGTGTTTGAGCCTCTAGCTAATAATCAGTACATTAGCTCTGTGAAATTCACCTCACATTCACATTGTCTTTTGAATTTTGATGAGTCACACTTTAAAGGAATAATTCATGCTAATGTTGCGCTAAGCCTGCATGACTTGCCCCTCCACTGATGATTGTTTTTGTGTTTTATTTTGGTGTCATGTAAACTTACAAAAATGAAAACTTTGTAGTATTAATTGAAGGAGACCTATTATGCCCCTTTTTACAATATGTAATATAAGTGTCACGTATCTCTAGAATGTATCTGTGACGTTTCAGCTCAAAATACCTCACAGAAAATGTATTATATCATTTTGAAAAAGCCTATTTTGAGTAGAAGCAGAAACAGGTTGTTCAGGTGCATGTCTCTTTAAATACAAATGAGCTACTGCTACCCGCCCGCCTATTCCAGAATAGAGCTGTGCCGTTAAAGCTTCTACCTCAGATGTTCTGTCAAAAAAAACATCTGTTTGGTTTTGATTATCATGTATATTGTACTGAAATCATGTGTTTTAAAGCCATATCAGTTTAAACATCTGATATAGGGTTTACCGAGCACAGGAAAAAGCAACTGTCACACTGCATGTGAGTACTAAACTAAATTCTCTTTCATGTCTTATATTGCTTAAACTGTCAAATACGCACAAGTTAATGTTAAAAACACACAGGAGTCACAAAAACAGTCGGTTATGTCTGTAAAGGTAAACAGCTGGGAAATAAATCACGCTTATATTAGATCTGTGTGACAGCAGTGTAATATACAGTAAATAAATCAATAAATCCACTACTCTCTTGTCTCCTCTGAGGCTGGGACTCTAAATAGTGTTCTATGCTTGTCTGTGCAGCCAACAACAGAACAGTTAGCATGCTTTGCTCAAACTTTTGCCGTTGCGTTAGAACTAGTACACTGTTGCCGATTGCGGAAACAGAATGGCGACACCTAGGGTCAGGGTTGCAAGGTTTTCATAACAAAACCCGCCCAATTCCTACTCAAATCTAGACCAAAACTAGCTCAGTTGCATTTTGGATGGGGTCCACCAGTAAAACCTGTGTTTTAGGGGGTAAAATACAAGTTATTGGGGTCGCTTCAACCACGGCAACAGTGTTAAAGCAGCCCAAATCCACTAAAAAAACACAGACTTGGTAACACTATCATGGTTGTAAACCTGCAGATTAAGGGGCGCTAATATTATAATAACATCCCCTTCCTGCATCTTAAGGGGAACAAAATCTGAGCAAGTCATTTTTTTTTGCAAGCTTGAAGAGAAAGGCTTTCCAAAAAAAATTAAAACATTTCCTGGGTTGTTCTTTTTCACATCTTCTGAATTGGTAGATGCATCAGGGACCTGATTATAGCACTTAAACACAAAAAAAGTCAGATTTTCATGATATGTCACCTTTCAGTTATCAGGCTCTATCATACACCTGGTGCAATGTGGCACCAGGCACGGCGCAAGTATTTTTGTTTCGGTTATCATTTTCACATCATGCGCCACGTTCTTTACATAGCAAATGCATTTGCGCCCATTTGTGAACACATGGGCATGCTGGTCTGAAAACGAGGTGTGTTCAGGCACATTGTTAGCGTGTTGCTATTTTGAGGCAACTGAAATAGACCAACTTGACCAACTGAAACCTGGTCTAAAGTCAATGGCGTATGTTTTTTTTTTTTTTTTTGTTATTTAAAGTGCACGTTAGTAATATGTGCCTATAGGCAGGTGCACAGTGCACGTACACTCTGCTTATTACACACACAGGGACGCACAGCAGCACACAAACATGCCAAATGGTAAAAATGAAAGAATTACAATGTAAAAGATTATTATTATGTACATAAATATAAAAATGCCTACATGTCATAATGGATAGTCATTCGCTTTCTTATGTTTTTTTGGTTTCACTTTCGCTTTCGAAAATGATCATGTTCAGCAAGGAGGGGAGAGAATTGAATTGGGGTGCACAGTAACTCATTTGAGGGGGCTCGGTCTGTGAATAGTCCCCCTTGGTGCCGGCCCTGCTCTCTGGAGAAGTGTTCAGTCTGTGTTCTAGCAAATTCCGCTGTGTAAATAGCGAATCCGCCATGGCGCGAGCGCAACTGACTCTTAAAGGGAATGGAAGATGAGACTCTGACTGGTTTAATGCATGTTACGCCCAAAGCACAGACTCATTAAGAGAATAGGGACAACCCTTTTAGATCATGCGCCGGGCAAGCTGACTGTTTTTCCCATCCTTAAAATAGCAGAAGTGGATTTGGACATGCCCTAAGTACAGCTGGGCCTGTGACCCTGGACCACAAAACCAGTCATAAGGGTACATTTTTCAAAATTGAGATTTGTACATCATTTAAAAGCTGAATAAATAAGCTTTCAATTGATGTATGGTTTGTTAGGATAGGACAATATTTGGTCGAGATATAACTATTTGAATATCCGGAATCTGAGGGTGCAAAAATATCGAAATACTAAGAAAATCAACTTTAAAGTTGTCCAAATAAAGTTCTTAATAATGCATATTACTAATCAAAAATGTATAGTATACAGTATATACAGTATACATAGTAAATATATTTACAGCAAAATATCTTCATGGAACATGATCTTTACTTAATTTCCTAATGATTTTTGGCATCAAACAAAAATCAATAATTTTGACCCCTACAATGTATTTTTGGCTATTGCTACAAATATACCCCAGCAACTTAAGACTGGTTTTGTGGTCCAGGGTCACATATATTACATATCACACGATATCACAGCAAGATCAATATGACATGAACGCTGATTTTGTCCGGATCTATCACGAGCTTAAATGTGATTTTATACAACAGTTCAGTAAATAAGAAGTTGATATTGTGTTGCTTTTAACACAATATTATGTGTTTTTGCTCAGTTTTGCAGAGAACGTATTACCTTTGAAGCCATAGCAGAACTGTTGCGCTTCTCCGAGCAACACAGTGTTGTTTAGTTTCTGAATAAATCAGCCGTTTGAACAAATCGAAAGAATGAATGACTCATAAAGACATTTACCGCCACCTGGGATAGTTCACCCCCCAAAAAAGTTTATTCTGTTATCATTTACTCACCCTCATGTCGTTTCAAACCTTTCTTTTGTGGAACATGAAAGAAGATATTTTGAAGACTGTTGGTAACAAAGCTGTTTTGTTTTCCAATGACTTTCACTGTATGAACAAAAAATACTGAGATGTTTCTCATGATCTTCTTTTAAGTTCCATAGTTCACATTAGGCCTTTGCAGCCTAAATGTTTATGTGTAATAAATTCTGTGTTGAATCAAATTAAATATTTCTTTCTAAAGCTACAATTTGTACTGTCTACTTGCTACTTTCTCATTTACCACAAAAAATAGCTTTAAATAATCTTTTCTGGTTATTTTCACACTCAAATTTATTTAGCAATTTATTAGATTTATTAATCTAAACATCATGTAATTAATTAGATTAAAACATTTAATCGACTGACAGCCCTACTTTATACCCTTTGATGTACATCAAGAGCTTCATTCATTATTTAAAGTTATAGTATCTCGATTTGTTATAATATCTCATGTTCATCTTTTCTGTCTTTCAGTTGGGTCAGATATTACGGAGTCCCTTCATGAAGTTTGTCGCTCACGCCGTGTCGTTCACCATCTTTCTGGGTCTGCTGGTTCTGAACGCATCGGACCGATTCGAGGGTGTGAAAAACCTCCCAAACGAGACCATAACGGATCATCCGCGGCAGGTGTTCCGCGTCAAGACCACGCAGTTCTCCTGGACTGAGCTGCTCATCATGAAATGGGTTCTGGGTAAGGCCTGGGTCAGGGTTTGTGTTTGTGTGTATGTGTTTGTTATTCTGGCTCCCGCAGCGCTTTCTGTCTGCACAGGAAATGGAAGGTAAAATGATTGTGATTATAGATGTTGCAGTGATGTGTTTCACCACATCTTGTTGCATGAATGTGCGCTTAGGGAAAAATGACACAGGTTTTATTCCAGTTTGAAAGAACGTCATTGTCAAGTGATTTGTTTTTATATTAATTTAATTAAATAATTTAAGTTTGCTGACAGGCATGCTGTTGCTTTATTATTTTAATAAGCCATACTTTTTATTATAGCCTACTTTTTATCGTTTTGTCAATATCCATTAAGAAAATCTCAATCTTTGAACAAAACCAGCTGTAAAACGATTATTTTACTACATGCACTTTTGGTCCTGTGGAGATAATAAACACAATTACAGCAAGCTGTTCACAATCTCAGTAGTTTATTTCATTGCTTCATTCTATTGACCTTCAATAAAACACTGTTGATTTTGTTTTATCATGCTTTTATTGATTCTATTTTATCCTTTTCTTTGATGTCCTTGTTCGGGAACTTATCTTTAAAGAGCCGTAACTCTGTTAACCAAATTGTGAAATGGTACATCAGGTTGACTGGGGAGCCATTATTTAACCCGGCTTTGCTGTATACCAGGCAGGTACAGCGAATGGATGTTTCAGTTCTAAGTGATTCCCTGTATTATGAGTTCCAGCATATTCCATCTAATCGATGGTTTTAGAGTACCGCAGTGTACAACAAAACCGCAAAAGAACAGCTTTGTCTAAGTAGTGATTAACTATATGAACAGTAATACAATTTAGTAATGGGTTTATTGTAATATTTTAGTGATTGATGTTGTTTTTATGGTGTTGTATTGTCTATGATATGTATGAGAAACAGCCTGAACTTGTTCACTGAAACCTAATTTACCTATGGGTATAAAATACCCGAACCTACTACGAGTTTCCACTGGTAAATTTAATATATGGTGGATTTTTACAATCTGCATCTAAGGCGAGGGTTAAATGATAAAGTGTGTACTACAAGACAAGACTACAAGACTACAATTTCAACTACGTAGAATAAATTGGGACTTTAAATATAGTTTGTTTGTTTGTTTTATTTATAGAATGTTTTTTATATAATATTTTGAATAATATTTTATATTGTTAAATAATATTTTATGGTGGATTTTTATGTCTTTTTATTTGTCTGTATCTAAGACAACCGTCAGATAATTGACATCTGAAGTCCCAGTTTATTCATTATAGTTTATTTATTTATTTATTTGTTTGTTCATTAATTAATTAATTCATTTGTTCATTATTTTGTTTGTTCATTCATAATTCATTCATTCTTTCATTAGTTTGTTCGTCTGTTAATTAATTAATTCATTCATTCGATCATTTGTTTGTTCATTAATTTGTTCATTCATTAATTCATTTGTTCGTTCATTTGTTCATTTATTCATTCATTCATTCAGTTTTATATCTTTATATTTATCTTTATGTCTTTTTGTTATCTAAAGCAACATCAAATGATAGACATTTGAAGTCCCAGTTTATTGATTATAGTTTGTTTATTTGTTTATTTATTAGTTTGTTTGTTCATTCATTTGTTTATGATTAATAAATTATTTAATTTGTTCGTTTAATTCATTCATTCATTCATTCATTCAGTCAGTCATAATTAATTTGTTTGCTCATTCATTCATTTATTCATTCATATGTTTATTATTCAGTAATTAAATCCTTCATTCATTTGTTAGTTCATTCATTCATTTGTTAAATCATCATGTGTTCAATTAATTAATTTATTCATTCATTCATCCATGTATTAATTATTAATTTGTTTGTTTGTTCATTCAATCATTCATGCAATCATTAATGCATTAATTAATTAATTCAGTCATTCATTCGTTAATGTTAATAATATTAATTTCATTTGTGTGTTCATCATTCATTCATTCATTTGTTTGTTCATAATTCATTCATTCATTCACATATTTGTTCATTCAAAATTCATTCATTCATTTGTGCTTTTATAATTCATTCATTCATTTGTACCTTTATAATTCATTTATTTGTGTTCATAATTCATTCATTTGTCCATTTGTTCCTTCCTTCCTTCCTTCCTTCCTTCCTTCATTCATTTGTGCAGTCATAATTCATTCATTCATTTGTCCATTCATTCATTCATTCATTTGTCTATTTGTTCATTCATTCATTCATTCATTCATTTGTCCATTTGTTCTTTCATTCATTCATTCATTTATTTGTGCATTCGTAATTCATTCATTCATTCATTTGTCCATTCATTCATTCATTCATTCATTCATTCATTCATTCGTTTGTTTGTTGACAAAAGGTCTTAAAAAGTCTTAATTCACCCATCCACATATTAAGGCCTTGAAAGGTCTTAAATCAGAGCAAAAAGTCTTAAACTCACAAAGTTATGACATTAAATGTTAAAATAAATAATATCTTTCTCAGTATTTTTTTCTTATTTTCCAATACAGATATCTTTGTCAATGTCCTGTTTTCTGAGAAATTTTACAAAAAAGAACCAATATCTGACAATAAACTTGTTTTCTGTTTGAATTAAACTTACTGCCAGATATTTGTTCTGATTTTAATCAAAAACTTTTTTAGCAGTGTGATCAGAATCTACAGTACAAATTACTTTCATACTTCCATAGTCTGGATTTAAATCTGTTCTGTGTGTGTGTGGTTCAGGTATACTGTACGTTACCGGTACAAAATGTCCCCACAAAGATGGTAATAGCTCGGGACATTGTCGGGATATTTTTTTGGTCCCCACGAGGAACTAGCTTCTAAATCATACCGAATTTCTTTTTGAAAATCAAAAAATGCAGAAAATGTTGTGTGAGGGGTAGGTTGAGGTGTAGTGTAGGGGTAAGAGGATAGAAAAAACAGTTTGTACATTAGAAAAACCATCACGCCTATTGAATGAACCCAAAAAACATGTACACCCAATATGTGTGTGTGTGTGTGTTTCAGGCATGATCTGGTCGGAGTGTAAGGAGATCTGGGCTGACGGGCCGCGTGAGTACGTGATGCACCTGTGGAACGTTCTGGATTTCGGGATGCTGTCGATCTTCGTGGCTTCCTTCACCGCTCGTTTCATGGCGTTCCTTAAGGCATCTAAAGCTCAGCTCTACGTCGACCTGCATGTCCCCAACCACGACATTAGCAATGCATCACTTCCTGCTGACATCGCCTACTTCACATATGGTGCGTAAATGCATGCAGAACTTCACACGTCTGTCTGCACTCTTGGTACCAACATTTAGTTGACTGGAAAAATATGTGAAAAACACAGAAGTTGGGTAAATTTGACGAATCCTGTTAGGACATGCTGAGGTCATATTTCACCTGAAAATCAAATATAAAAAATGTTTTTGCAATGTGACGTTATTTGCATAACTGTCATATATGTTCTGTAAATATTAAAATATTATATATATTCTCTTAAATTGGGGTGAAATGTGATCTAGACATGAGATTCACCCTGTTACTGGTATAAAATCATAATACATTAATATGGGAACTCCTTCAAACAAGAAGTGTCAGAATCATGCAATAATTACCTTTTTGTTAATGACAATGGTAGATAATACCAGTAGGAAGTTGTATTGGTGTACAACAACTGATTAAGGCATTTTAGCTGAAATATTGTTTACCATAATTTTTTGTGAGGTATCTGACTGTGCAAAGCGTTTATATTGTGAGCTCAGGTATTTTGGGTAGAATCAGTAATGAGAGGCTGTGATGCAGATCTGTAGGAGTGTTAGCATCATTAACTCTGACCGGTCTGACCTTACGCTTCCGTCTCTAACACTTTCTGACAAGAATCCTGCAGTAAATCAAACACTGCTGTGTTTTAGCTCTGAGCACTAATAGATTAGATGTAACTAGCCATAAAAAAGCCAGTAAATGAAACAGAGTGCACATACAAAAAGAGAAAAAAATTAGATCATTTGCTAGACTGGATGGAAAATCGAATGTTATTGTTAACTAAATCTATAACTAAAAATATAAAAAAATAAAATAAAATTGAAAAAGATTAAATAATATAAGTATAAATATTAGAATGAAAAGTTAAACTTCTATTTTGTTTTAGTATCATTGAGATACCTACTAGTATATTTTCTGTATAGTTTCTGTGTGTGTGTTTTAATAAATAGGTCATTTAATAAATAGGTGTTTTAATAAATAGGTTTTAATAAATAAAAAATAGGTTGGTGTGTGTTTTTGTCATTATTATTATTGTTGTTGTTGTTGTTGTTATCAGTTTATTCATTTAAATATTTTTTTTTCCTTTTAATTTTTAAAGTTTCAGAATTTTTTTTGTGTTTTTGTCATTTTCATGAGGTTTTTTTTCCTGCAAATATGCCCATGTCATTTTTTATAAATAATTTTATTTCAGTATTTCAGTATATTATTCATATGAATTGCATTGTACTTATGATAAATATAAATATAAATATAAATATAAATATAAATATAAATATAAATATAAATATAAATATAAATATTAGATTGAAAAGTTAAACTTCTGTTTTGTTTTAGTATCACTGAGATACCTACTAATATATTTTATTGCATTTTATTCATATTTTGAATTTGGGTTTGTGTGTGTGTGTGTGTGTTTTAATAAATAGGTCATTTAATAAATAGGTGTTTAATAAATAGGTTTTAATAAATAATAAATAGGTTGGTGTGTGTTTTGACATTATTATTATTATTATTATTGTTATTATTATTATTATTATTATTATTATTATTATCAGTTTATTCATTTAAATTGTACAAATTTTAATGGGGGGGAGGGTATATTGTAAAAACTGTATTACAGGTATGACTGTCATCATTGAGATACTATTATATTTTTATTAATATCTCAATTTATTAAATTAAATTAAATTTAATTTAAAAATTTATATTTTATTCCTTTTAATTTTCATGAGTTTTAGGTTTTTTTCCTTTAAATATGTCTATATCATTTTTTTTTATTTATTTTATTTCAGTTAATATTTTTTATATTAGTGTATTCATATGAATTGCATATATACATGCATGTATGAATTTTTATATATTTTTATATATAAATTTAT
>JAHKKF010500532.1:0-13544 GCA_019740295.1 Labeo calbasu
TTTTTTTTTACTTTTTAAGATTTTAACATTATAAATATCTTTATTGTCACTTTTGATCAACGTAATCCATCCTTGCTGAATAAAAGTATTATTTTCTTAAAGGAGAAGTCCACTTCCAGAACAACAATTTACAAATAATTTACTCACGTCTTTGTCATCCAAGATTTTCATGTCTTTCTGTCTTCAGTCATAAAGAAATGGTTTTTGAGGAAAGCATTTCAGTATTTTTCTCCATATAATGGACTTGATTGGTGTCCTGATTTTGAACTTCCAAAATGTAGTTTAAATGCAGCTTCAAAGGAGTACTCCAGCTAAAAAGGTAGAGTATGACGAAAAACTCCATCTTTTTCTCCTACAACTTCAGAATCGTCTGACATTGTTGTACCTTTTTGTTTGTAAACAGGATTTGACTTAATTGCACTTTCTTAGTCTTTGCGCGTTCGCTTTTTTAAACACTGGGTCTGTGGTTCCGCCTACGTTTGGCGTGACCTTTCGACATGATTCAATAGTACGTGAACGCACATCCCAGAGCCTGTGCTACACTAGTTTTTGTGCTTAAAAAGTAAACAAATTTTTATTTTCCGAAAAAAATGACAGATCGTTTCGCTAGATAAGACCCTTCTTCTTCGGCTGGGATCATTTAGAGCCCTTTGAAGCTGCATTTAAACTACATTTTGGAAGTTCAAAATCGGGGCACCAATCAAGTCCTTTATGTGAAGAAAAATCCTGAAATGCTTTCCTCAAAAACCATAATTTCTGAAGACAGAAATTATGAAGACAGAAAGACATAAACATCTTGGATGACAAGGGGGTGTGTAAATTATTTGTGAATTGTTGTTCTGGAAGTGGACTTCTCTTTTAATAAACAAAGAAACACTCAAACAAACAACACCATATACATAAAATGTTGTCACGTGTTAATTCAAATTTGATCTTACCTGGAGCACCTGATGAGACTGATGTCCACTGGTAAGATTTTGGTTCAAACTATCCATGGCCAGTGTGTTTTCACTTACTCGCTCAGGGACATGAGGATCCTGCCAGAGACAAAAACAGTGTTGAAACAACCTTACAAATCCTAAAAAAGTTCATAATATCCACCAATATCTCACTCACTCGGTTTTGTTATCAAATTCTTGTTCTTATAACAACCCAGACATTCTGTGTTACTTGAAAGATGATCACACAAGTTTGGACTCATTTGAGCATGAGTAAATGATGACAGTTTTAATGTTGACTAAACTATCCCTTTTTGGAGCCACTGTACATACTTTACGTAAGCGTATATTCTCTTTATCTAGTGCCTTGTCTGGTGCAGACAACAACTAAGCCAGTCAAGTGTCTACAGTACACACAATAGTGCGAGTGGGAGAAATGCAGCCTCCGGCATTCCCCGTCTGCATCCTCAGCTGACTCACTGCCCAGATGAATACAGTCTGCACTCACACAAATGGCATTTGCAAACAGATAACGCAGATTTACCCCGTCAGACCAACTCTGACTCTCACCGGCCACAAGCTGCCTTTTCCTCTGAGACCTGACACATACACACACACAGACAGACCTTCCTGCCCTGACATTCTTGCGCTCTTACTCAACGTGCTGTCTTTGAGCTCAACCACAGCACAATGTATACAATCACTCCAGTGGCTAAATTTGTATATTCACCTGATGCTAGTCACATACAGAATTGTGTTATGTACACAGTCATTCTTTATTTTTAAGGTCCATGTACATGTAAGGTACATGTTACCGTGTAGAGTAGAGTGGGGGAAAACGCCCCCTTAAGGATTGTGTTCAGAAAAGTTATCATAGTTTTAGTGAAAATGGCATAAATTATAAACAAAGTATGAAACATTTCCAGAGTTCTCATATTATTAGATTTTTAACAAAAAATTACATTTATTCCATTATATTTTACAATGCCCCGAAGTCCGACAGAGCAATTTGCTTTACACATTTTTAGCAAAATCAGAGTACAGGCACTTTTAGCTTAAAATTAAAAAGAATATTTGCCTGTTTGAAACATTTTGTTAGCTGATGCTCACTGGCTAGCTAACTAGCTACCTGATGCTAACTTGAGGTAATTTTTAAAGATAAAATCCAAATATTCTTATTTAGCCAACTAGTTAGAATACATTTGATATTGATGAACTGATGTTCAGAACAGAGTAACTACAGTAATTGCCCATTTCATCTTGGGGGCGTTTGAGACAAAAAAGTCATTCTGAAAATATGAAATATGATTCTATTTTTATTAAATAACATGTACTCCCTATCTACTCCCTATCATACTGTTTTCATATCATATATAACTGATGATCTACAAAACAACAAGCTTTAAAAAAAAAAATTCTTACTGTTTAAAATGAGATAATTTACTGTGAAATCCGTTTTCTCTCAGGTATATCACCAGTGTAAGCTTCATGGTGAAAACTTCTGCATCACTCTTGTCAACGAAGTCCATGGTTAAAAATTTATCTTGACTTTAACTTGTGGTTATTTTGGGAAAAACAGTAGGGGGGCGTTTTCCCCCACTCTGCCCTACACTCATAAAAGAATAAAGCTTCTTTATTGGCCCTGAAGAATCTTTAACATCCACAGAACCATTGCACAAAGGGTTCTTTATGTATTTCTTAAGATTATAAAAATGTTCTTCTCACTAAGAAAAACAGTTTTTAAGAACTGATGGGTCTTTGGAGAACCAAAAATACTCTATGGAATTACTGCAAAAACCCGTTTAGAGGCTTTTATTTTTGACACCGATGCTACACCGGACGCGAGCGGCGCGGCGCGACAAAATAGAACGCCTTATAATCAGTGATGCTGCCTGGATGCGGCGCGACGCGACAGGACACGACGTCAAATCCCCGACGGTAAACTGCTGCCTCGTTCTGTTTATAACGTACTGACACAAAGTTCAAATGATTCGCAACGGTCGCTTTGTCGCGTCCAGTGTAAACAGCGTAAAGCTGTTGCCGCGACGTCGCGTCCAGTGTAGACACGGTGTTTATTGTAACTTTTGCAGCCTCAAACCTAAAAACAGGCTTGTGGTAAAACGAATTCAATGAAATCCAAACCTATAACGGCATAATCTGAGGTAATTACTGTAATTAGTCTGTGAGATTCAATGATAGCACTTTTGTTATGAGATTGGGAAGGAAGGTTGAGGAATTTAAATTGCTTGGCACTGAATCAAATTTCACACAAATCTAACCTTTTAATACTTGAAACCCCTTCATCTGAACAAAATGACCTTTGTATAATTCAAAAACTGGATCTGCAAAGTAGATCGCCTGCACATTAAATTCTAATGAGGGTTTAAAAATGTAACAACCAGCAGAGAGAGCATGCATCTATCAAGAAATAAAAAAAAATGAGGTAAGAAACAACTGGCTTGCTGTTAAAAATGTGAAATTGGAAATAAATGACAGAAATTTACCTTCTTCCAGTTGTCCAACAAGCACAACGCTTCCATTTTTGAGCATTAAATATAGTTATACTGCTCTGTCAAAGTACCAATGTCTTAGGAAATGTAACTAGGCTTTTCCTGCCTCTCTAGTCCCTCTACATCTTCATTTAGAGGATACATGTTCCTATTCAAAACAGCACGGACCTGCCTGTACATGCTGCTTTGAGCTAAATCCCACATTCCTGCCTGTCGGCTTCAGCCCTGATAACAGATGTTAGTGTGCTGGTCAATAAAAGGATGGAGCTCCATAAAAGAAAAGAATTAGAGTGGAGAGAGGAAGTTTAACAAGTTGAAGCGAACACAAGAGGGCAATAATGGAAGTATATAAAGGTCATCTGGGAAATATACAAAGACTGACTATGAGAGGCAGACAGACAGAAGATCCGACAGATTGAGATTGGGTTTGATCACACTCCAAAACTCTGTTACTGCCACATGCCTCTTAGCTCATCAAAGCCGATTTGCACGAGCTAAGAGGCAATGAGTCACATTTCCCTACTAGTGTCTTTATACGAAGTTTGACTCTGCTCCAAACTGCACACGCTCACATGTTTTCAGGCCCAACAATGTGAAGAGCAGCACATTTTTCCAGCATGCAGCATAAAGGCTGTTATTGTCTGTCTTCTGTGCTCGAATGGGAGAGACGCTCTCTGTGGATGCTGCACCCTGCCTGAAGAGCGCAATGGAAAACATAAAGAGATGTGGTCGAGTGAAGGCATGTAGGTCTGGTGAGCTGCTTAATGACTCTGAGCAGTAGCTCACGTGCAACTAAGTAAAGAAACAAAAGATTGGTTGAGAGCCACACCTCTAAAAATTATTTTCCTAAATGATGCATTAGCGTATGTTTATTTTCCAGTAAAAATATTGAAACACCATTAAAAAGAGTTTTATTATTATTATTGTTATTATTATTATTATCTTCATTATTATCATCAAATTTGAGGGGTTTTTTTCAATTATTATTATTATTATTATTAGATTATTATTCAGATTTCCTGAGGTTATTCCATAGAATTTAAAAAATGTCAATAGGGTATAAAAAGAAAAATAAATAAATAAATAATAAAGGTTTTAAGTAAAGTAAAATGTCAAAGTAAATTTATCTTGTTTAAAGAATGTTTAGAATTTTTGTCCTGATAATAAGACAAAAAAAAAAACCCTGCTTAAGATTTTTTTCAGTAAAAAAATCTCAGTAGAAGTGTTCTTTCAAACTTTCTCAGCCTCTGATGCTTGCTTTCATAATGCTTAAATGTCAAGTTTAGAGAAGAGATGTCTGCTCGTTCTGAAAGGTGGATGACACAACATTCAGCTCTTCAAAACAACAGCACTGTGGGCTGGAAGGAGGCCACGGATTAATGGTAGACACATCTCTGAATGGAAAGACATGATGGTGGTTTTTGGATTGCAGATGCTTCACCACATGTGATCTGCTCTCTCATACATATTGCTGAGGTTCATTTCAAGGATTTCCCTTCGAGATAATATTGTGTATGCTGAGGAAATGCTGAAGGAGAAGAAATTTGTAATTGGTTTATAAGAGAGTGAGGAACAGTGGTAAAGACGCTCGCAGCGAGTCCTGGCTGTTGAAGGGTAATAACAGCTTTCTAGTTCCTGCCTTGAGGCGCAGTGGATTATTCATCAGTGGAATTTCAGTTGAGCTTGAAAATACAGGGACAGAGAGAGAGAAAGGGAGAGATGATAAGCTTTTTCAGTAGTATGTTATCTTCTGCAAGCTACACGCTCAGAGACCTCCACCTGCTGGTAAAGCACTGCTCTATTACTGTACTTCTGAAAAGCAGGTCTGTTCTGATATAAGGACATGGACAGAAGGAAAAAACAACGCTAAATGCAACATAATAAAATATAATTATAGAAATATAAATATATTAGTAATAGTAATAATGACAATAATAATTATTTTATTAGATCTGTCAGTTTAACGTGTTACCTTAATTAATTATTTATAAAAAATAACGCGATTAAAATATTTTAACGCAGTTAACGCATTGGCCCCGCCCCCAGACCTGTACGTCATCTTATATTTCATACAGTTGACTGTTGACAAATATGATGCAGGGCAACAACTCCATAACTCCATAATCACACGGGCAGCAAGAGCGTGACAAGATCTTGTCCGATCTATCACAAGCTTAAATGTGATTTTATACACTAGACTCACTTCAGTAAATAAGAAGTTTGATATCGAGTTATATTTTAAACACAATATCATGTGTTTTTGCTTAATTTTTGCAGAGAACATATTACCTTTGAAGCAACAGCAGAATTGTTGGGCGTCTCAGAGCAACAGCGGTGTTTAGTTTCTGAATGAATCTGCGTTTTGAACGAATCCCGTGAACAAATGATTCAAAAGCATTTTCATAAAGAGAGCCATTTACTTCATTGTTGAATGAATCAGCCGTTTGAACGAATCGAATGAATTACTCATATAGACATTTACCGCCACCTGCTGGCAGATGTAGTTTCTTATTTAGAGTATCATGTAATTAATAATAATAATAATAATAAAAATAATACAAACAAAAACATTAAAGTGATAGTTCACCCCCCAAAAAATAAATTCTGTCATCATTTACTCACCCTCATGTCGTTTTCTTTTGTGGAACATAAAAGAAGGTATTTTGAAAGCTGTTTTGGTTAGCAATGACTTTTGTCGTATGAACAAAAAATACTGAGATGTTTCTCAAATTATCTTCTTTTATGTTCCAAAGTTTGCGTTGCAGTCTAAATGTTTATGTGTAATAAATTTGTTTAAATCAAATCAAATATTTCTTTCTAAAGCTACAATTTGTAATGTCTACTTGATATTTTCTCATTTAACACAAAAATAGCTTTAAATATTCTTTTGTGGGTATTATATTATATCATGTTATATTATATTGTTTCCACAACATATATGATCAAAATGCCTAAGGCCTGTGTTTCATCCAAAGATGCCCAAACTTCAAAGGACATTATTGAAGAAAACAACACACGTTGAAGATCAGTCCATGCAGCAGACCGCATATGTGATGCAGCATACATCACATATCTAGACAGGAAATTGAGGGGCAGATGAGAAATCCTGCCATTTCTGCGAGTGTATGATTATAGCCACGGACAAACACAGTGATGAATGTGGCTGACTAAACAACTTCTTCCATTTTTAGACCCTGGCCACAAAAATGTTGCGAAGCAGAGGAATGTGAAAATGAACTGGGCTCCCGAACGTGACTTAAAATAGCATCGAGTGGGCAGAAAATCTCCCACCCAGTGTAATTAAGACTCAAAAATTATGTAACATTCAAAAGATCTAAACACAGCAATTGAATAAAAAAGTTAACTTGATAAACATTGTTATTTATACATCAAATCATCTCCCATGTCAACAGGCTATGGACCTTATTCATAAAATGCTTATCAGAACTTTGTTTTTAGCATGAAAGCTAATCTTGCTAATACACCTACTTAGCACTGTGGGATGCTTTTAAGTACTGTGCAAAATCGCTGGTATGCTGGCTTCTCCATCACTCAATGTGTTGAGAATACCAGAGGCTTGGTTACAAGCTAATAACCGGCAGACCACCTGCACAGTGAAGACACATGGGCAAAGGTCACCAGAACAGCATCAAAGGCCCTTGTGTGCATGCTCATGTCAATGTCAGTGAAATATATAACCCTGAGATAAGAATCCAAGAGCAAGAAAGAGTGTATTGTTGACAGTCAGCCAGAGGAGGTGGGGTTATATAGGAGAAATATGCAGCTGAAGATGACAGTGGTGTTGTGGAACATGGTAGCTTGTTTCTAGCAGGTCTAAGATGGCCATTAGCTAGGTGTTAACAGGTTGACCCAGGGATCTACGCTTACTTTTCTTTTTGGGAGCACCTTTTAATCAATAATCAAAAACTCTGATAAAAAAAAATTAGCCTTCCCACTATGAGGTGACATTTGACTCCTTAAAGTGATTTACAGGGGAATTTTGTTTTTAACTTTGTAATGACATTTTTAAACTTTATTAAAAGTAAGTCATCTTTTATGTCAAATTTTTAAAAAATATATATTGTAAAAGCTTTTTAAAATTTCAAAATTATTAAACAGAATAAGAGCAAGTAGACTAAAAATAAGCTATCAATCAAATGAAATTAACAAAATTAATTTGTACTACAGAGGTGACAGAAGAACACAAAAGTGGATGGTAGGTGTATGTAATCAAATTCATAAATTCATGTTGAGATTAATGTTTTAAATATAAAATTTTGAATATAGAAATATTAAATGATAAATAACTGAAAAGACACTTTAAAAATGAAACTAAAACTGCCAGTAGGTGGCGGCAAGTCACTAATTTAAATACTGAATCATTCATTCATTTGATTCGTTTGAACAGCTGATTCATTTAGGAATAAAGCAAGTGACTGTCCGTACTAATGGGTAATTGAATCATTGACTCGCTAGATTTGCTTAAAAACGCACGTTTATTCATAAACCAAACACTGCTTTGCTTGAATGGAGATATGCAGCAGCTCAGTTGTTGTTTCAAACTATTTTTGATGATGAAATCAGGCAATAGTGTTATAGTCAGATAATGTAAGTCACTTAATATTAACTTCTTGTTTTTTAACTGTTGTGTTAAATCAATATCTCATTTACAAAGTCCCTTAAAAATCATTAAAAGCTGTCACTCATCTTAGTTCATCGAGATCTCACAAAGTTACATTATAATCAATGAAACTCTTATTTAGACTCTCTCTACACTTTGTTTATGAAATGATTCGTGAGATATGTCTTTGATACATTACTTAACGTTGCAAAAACATGTAGAAACCTTTGAAGCTCCCCTCAGCGCAAACACAAATATGCTGATCGGGTCAATCAGTCTGGCACTGGTGCTCCTAAATATTTTTTCATAGTCGCACGCAGTAGTTTTCAGTCGCAAACCCCTTGCTGAGCTCTCGTGGAATTCATCAAAAATATCTTAATTTGTGTTACGAAGATGAACTAAGGTCTTACGCGTTTGAAACAACACAATGGTGAGTATTTAATGACAGAATAAATGAACTAACCCTGTAATACATTTGCTCATCCATGATCATGATTTCTGCCAGAGTCCTGACGGACTTTATCGGCTGTGGGGATGAAGACACAACTCTAGTGATTCCACACACAATCACGGCGTCATCAAACTACGCCTTTGGTTCTTTATATAGTTTTAATATGCGCTCTCTAGCGGCGAAAACTTATATATTGTGCCTTTAAGCTGGTCTAAACTAAAGAAACCAACTATCATGTTCCACAACATTGGATTCTCAGCAGGTACTAACATAATACATGCCTTTTTAAAGGTATCATCATCTAAACATATAGTAGCACCTCTGATCATAACAACAGCAATGATACTTTAGCCATCAACAATGTAAGTGGGCACTGGGGAGATCACACTAGAAGATGTCCCCTAAACAGCAGAGAGGAAACATGACAAACAAACAGGATGGCAGGAGAGGAGTCCGCTGCTGATTGTTGAGTCTATATGTAGACTTCCTATCGGACAGAGAGTTTCCTGTGGGACAAGGCAGTCAGAGAATGGCATATCACTCTCCATTACAGAGGCAGAAATCAAGTGTCAAACAATTTCAAAGGTCTAAACTTCAAAGGAAGTCAATAAATAGGGTTTTCCATCATAGACCAAATGTGACCCTGGACCACAAAACCAGTCATAAGGGTCCATTTTTCAAAATTGAGATTTATACATAATCTGAAAGCTGAATAAATAAGCCTTCCAATGAAGTATGGTTTGTAAGGATAAGACAATATTTGACCGAGATAGAACTATTTGAAAATCTTGAATCTGAGGGTGTAAAAAAAAAATCTAAATATTGAGAAAAATCGCCTATAAAATTGTCCAAATGTTGTTCTTAGCAATGCATATTTCTAATCCAAAATTAAGTCTTGACATTTACGGTAGGAAATTTACAAACAGGAACATGATCTTTACTTCATATCCTAATGATTTTTGGCATAAAACAAAAATCTATAATTTTGACCCATACAGTGTATATTTGGCTATTGCTACAAATATACCTGTGCTACTTAAGACTGGTTTTGTGGTCCAGGGTCACAAATGGAATTGCAAAAATACAGATTGTTTCAAACAATCTGCCCTGTTTTCCACGAGTCAAACAAGCCTATTTTTTTAAACATTTTTTAAACTCATTCCACAGAATTACACGGCTTTTCCCTCAAATTAGCAAAGAACAATTTTAAAAAATGAATAAAAAAATCCAAACAATTTCTGGGACTGCTCATAAATCTACATACAAAAAGTAAAGTATATAAATAATAAATATACACAGTATACATGTATATATTATGTAAACAAAAACTTTTATTTTAAATGTGATTAATCGTGATTAATCATGATTAATTGTTTGATAGCACTAGCTTACAATAGAAATAGTCACACTGTAAAATTTAAAGTCTCAGTTACATAATATAAAGCCACAATAATCAAAATTATGAGAAATAATAATGAATATAGTGGTCATCATTTACTCCTCACATCTGAGCCGCTGAAGATGCAGTGGATTACATTTGTTTGTAAAGGGAATGCACCTCCCAATCTACATAAATGTGTCTATGTTTGCGCAAATCATTCGTGATCCAGCTTCACTTACAGCAGAAGTGAGTATAAGGGGTATTTTATGAATCTCTGCAATCACCTTTCCTAATAACATGCTAGTTAGCAAATTTAGCGGCTAAATGCACTAAATGCGGCTTAAGTAAACAGGCTCGTCACTCCACAGAGAGAAGAGAGGGGCAGGGTGAGCAGAGCTCATTTGCATTTAAAGGAACAATCCCCCAGAAAGGGTTGATTTTTGCAGAGCTCATTTTGACAATGTAGAAAGGGTGTTGTTTTACACAACCATTGAGAAATTTTAACCAAAGTATATTATAGAGTTTTCATTAAGGCCCTAAAGAATCATATCAACTTGTGGAAAATGGGCATCCGATGACCCCTTTAAAGTCACATTGCCAAAATTCTGAGTTATAACGTCAAATGGTGAGTAACACAATTGCAGGGTTGAAAACCACATAACTACATAAAGTCACATTATGAGATGTAACACCACAGTTCTGAGATATGAAGTCAGAATTATTAGACATATAGTTCCAAATAGAGTCACAACTGTGAAATATATAGTCAAAATTACAAGAAAATCTCAGTTCCAAGTAATAAATTAGCTGAAAGACTGAAGCCAACATTACTCCAAAAAGTCACATTAAAGGGATCGTTCACCCAAAAATTCTGTATTAATTATTCACCCTCACGTCGTTCCAAACCCGTAAGACCTTCATTCATCTTTGAAACACAAATTAGAATATTTTTGATGAAATCCAAAAGCTTTCTGACCCTGCATAGACAGCAATGCAACTGACACGTTCAAGGTCCAGAAAGGTAGTAAGGACATTGCTGTAATTTTATCAAGCTACGAGAATACTTTTTGTGCACAAAGAAAACAAAAATAATGACTTTATTCAACAATTTCTTATCTTCTGTGTCAGTGTTTGACATGTGTTCACAACTGTCCACTTTAATGATGTCCTTACTACCTTTCTGGGCCTTGAACGTGATAGTTGCGTTGTTGTCTATGCAGGGTCAGAAAGCTCTTGGATTTCATCAAAAACATCTTAATTTGTGTTCTAAACATGAATGAAGGTCTTACGGGTTTGGAACAACATGAGGGTGAGTAATTAATGACAGAATTTTTATTTTTGGGTGAACAATCTCTTTAAGATATATAACGCAGCAATTCTAAGATATAAACGCATATTTACTTCAGGTTAGATTAAAGGGCGTTTTTGTGAGCACGCTGACTTTCATGCGCAAATAACGCATCATCAGACTAATAATTTCCTGGCTTGAAGGCTACTATTGAGAGTGAGTCACTCTTTCTCTGGTGCTTCACGTTGAGGGGGCTGCACAGGGCAGGGGCTCAAGTGAACACAATATTCCAACAGGCACTTGCTCAAATGTTCCGTTGACTTTGGCTGTTTGTTTCCTAAAGACACTGAGCTCAACAGGCATTCCAGCGCGGCCGGCACAAAGAGCTCTTTTCACCGTGTTTAATCCCTGCAGAGGAGTGGCGAAGGGGCCTGGCTGTCCTCCACTGGGGACCACAGGACCCAAACTACAAATTTATAGACACAAGCACCCACACAGACCAAAAAGCATGTAGGAAAATGCCTTGTGCAGGGTCAGGGATCAGGACTCGATTCTATATTTTTATGCTCAAAGAATTGCTTTACCTTTGCACAGATGATGATTTGAAGCCAGCACCTCATGGGGTCATTACACATGCTTATATCCTCTGAACAGAAGCTCCGAAGCCATAACCAGGTCTTCCAAATCTCCAATGCTTGATGCTACCAAATTCAGTTAAAAATCTTGAATGATAAAGAGATTCACATGACTACAACATGAGGTCAGACTTTGCTCAGGTGCACCAGGCATTGGCAATGCCCTCAGTAGCTGTGTGCGACCTTCGACGCCTTGGCAAAACTCCTTAGATCATCTCTTTAATCTCCATCCAAAAATGTGAGCAGCTCAAATCCAAGAATTTCACCTCAGCTGGACCATGGCAGAAAGTGGCTCGCATGCAGGGTCTCGGAGCCTCAAGGCAGAAGGAGAACGACGTCAACACCTCTTTTCACTGTGCTATTAAAAGCTGTTGTGATACAATAGGTTGCTGCCAAAACAAGCGTCCCAGACTCACCCCTCTCCTCCTAACTCTGGTTCCTGACTCTCCACACTCCTCCAGACATCTGATGAGCTGCTCAAGAAGTATGCATAGAAACCTTAATGTCTACCAAATCTGGTCCATAGTGAGTATTCCCAGAAAATAAATGAAGAAGGGCAGGGAGTTAGTAAATGGGAGGAGGTGGATGCGAAGCAAAGGAAACGGCTTTGGAAAACTCTTGGTCTAATGGAAATGTTGTCAACAACCTCCTTCCTCCAACCGTTCTTTTGTCTCAGACTGTCTCACCATATTTCAGTGTTTATTCTTAACATATTTAATGATTATTCTTTAAATCTGTCCAGTCTATGGAGGCCTGTTTCCAACTCTAAATATAGAATGAAAAAAAGGTACTTTTTATCTCACAACCTGTTTTTTTTTTTTTCTCGTAATTGCCAGTTTGTATTACACATTTCTGAGAAAAAAAGTCAGAATAGTGAGTTTGTATCACACAATTCTGAGAAAAAAGTCAGAATTTTGAGTTTGTCACGCAATTTTGAGAACACTGCGAGTTTGTATCAAGCAATTTAGATTTTTTATTTCCAGCTGCGAGTTTGTATCATGCAATTCTGAGAAACAAGACAGAATTGTGAGTTTGTACCACACAAATCTGAGGAAAAAAGTCAGAATTGCAAGTTTGAATCACACAATTTTGAGAAAAAAGACAGAATTGTGAGTTTGTATCACACAAATCTGAGGGAAAAAGTCAGAATTGCAAGTTTATCACGCAATTCTGATTTATAACTCGCAACTGCGAGTTTGAATCACAGTTCTGAGAAAAAAAGACAGAATTCTGAGCTTTTATCATGCAATTCTGAGGAAAAAAATCAGAATTGCGAGTTTGTCACGCAATTTTGAGAAAAAAGTCAAAACTGAGTTTGTATCAAGCAATTATGATTTTTTTATTTCCAATTGTGAGTTTGTTTCATGCAGTTCTGAGAAAAAAGATAGAATTGCAAGTTCGTATCACACAGTTCTGAGAAAAAAAAGCTAGAATTGTGAGTTTGTATCACACAAATCTGGAGAAAAAAGTCAGAAGTTTATCATGCAATTATGATTTTTAACTCACAATTACGAGTTTGAATCACGGAATTATGAGAAAAAAATGACAGAATTGTGAGTTCGTAGCACAAAAATTACAGAAAAAAGTCAGAATTGTGAGTTTGTATCGCAATTTTTTGCGAGTTTATCATGCAACTGTGATTTTTAATTTGCAATTGCAAGTTTATATCATGTAATTCTGAGAAAAAAAGTCAGAATTGCTAGTTTGTATCACAAATGAG